>JAPDDO010000108.1:0-225000 GCA_027422415.1 Schizothorax lantsangensis
TCCAAAAGGAACGCTGTTCTTTTCCCCTTTTTGGACAGAACAAAGACTCAAACTTTTATAAAGTATTCCAAAAGGACAATTAATAATCGCTGCTTGCTATTAAAGCAATTTACTATATTAAACAATATATATTCAGGTTGTATTTTATGAAATGAAATTAAGCTTGCTGTGTTATTGGAACCGATGGTATTTTTGTAATCTTTTGAACGTATAATTTTCCCTGTAAAGGAATCACTAGTGTTTAGTATCATATGCATGCTGTGTTATTTCTAATCTTTAATTTGAACCCTTTTTGGTGTTTTAGCAGGAAAATATATCAAAGTGTGTGAAATATGTTGAATTTGATTTCGTTATAAATGGTCATGATAAATGCAACAATTTGGTGTGAACTATATGTCGATTCTCAGCATCGTACGAATGATGAATACTTTTATAGAATGTGTTAGGATATTTTCTTCATGAGATTAAAACAACTAAGTAGAGGATTTACGCATGGAAAATGAGCCATGCGGGGCGGGGCTCCGCCCTACAGGAACAATTTCATTGGAAGAGCATCGAGTGGGAGGAACCGAAATCCGCCGGCTAAAAACGGACCCCCAGCTCTCTGCTCTCTGCTTGCTCGCTGACTTGCTTGCTGAAACTTCGGCTTCTCATTTGATCGCGCTGTTAAGCGCCCTCAGCCATATACCATCTGGCAAGGATCCACACATGCCTCCAAAGTTCTGACCAAAGGAACTTTAACACCTGAAGCTGTAAGAACTCCAAACAGACTTCCTAAGAGCGTCATCACAGCACAGAGAAGCACAACCTAGCAACGGAAGGCTTCCCCAAGTGACGTCATGAACGACGACATCAGCGGCCCAGAGGTTCCTTTGACCACGCGGAAACACCAGATCAGCTGTCATCTCAACTCAAAAGCAAGTAAACAAACAAAATCTCTATTTTGCTGGAAACTGGTCGAGTTAATCTGTTGTGTGATCTTCCTCAGGTGACCAAAGAGTGCTAGACTTAAAACTTCCTTCAAATCGTAACTCAATACTCCGGAACTGTGTGTGTTTTTTTGTTTAATATGTTATCGTAGAGTAGCAAATAAACTGATTCATTTATAAAGATATATTTTGTCTTGTGCTATGTGATTTTCAAGTCTGAAACTATTTACCAAAGATCATGTTACCTGTGCTCATAAATTTACCCAACCAATTCTGTATTATTATCTTGGCCACGAAATAAACAGAATTGCTAAGACATACTGATGTTAATGCTCGCTGGATGATCGTTGATAAGGTATACATTAGACGTTTTGATTAATATCAATTAATCAGATTAATTTCGAATCTATACGACTCGATTTTCTAAAAGCTAAATTAAAAGTAAGAGTTAATAATCTTTTACAGTTCAATATGCTTAATAAGCAGGATTGTAAGAATAGTAACACCATTAAAAACTTACTGATACACCAATCAGCAAGAGCTGATA
The DNA here is from genome assembly GCA_027422415.1 of Schizothorax lantsangensis. Taxonomy (NCBI): domain Eukaryota; kingdom Metazoa; phylum Chordata; class Actinopteri; order Cypriniformes; family Cyprinidae; genus Schizothorax; species Schizothorax lantsangensis. The sequence goes on from JAPDDO010000108.1 coordinate 1,477, forward strand.
AAATGTAAAGCTGTAACTTGAATGCAATGTAAGTCACTTTGGATAAAAGCATCTGCTAAATGCATACATGTAAATGTAATCCATACTTGTAAGTCAGTAGGAGAGAGATCCAGCTCATTAGTTTTCACTTTTACTTAGCTTGTTTTTGTATTTGCTGATTAAATGTAATTATTGATCAAATGTTACCTTTTTTTTACAACCCCAAATCAGAAAAAGTTGGGACAGTATGGAAAACGCAAATAAAAAAAGAAAGTAGTGATTTCTAAATTTACTTTGACTTGTATTTCATTGCAGACAATATGAACACAAAATATTTCATGTTTTGTCTGGTCAACTTCATGTCATTTGTAAATATACATCCTTTTCTGTCATTCAGACCTGCAACACATTCCAAAAAAAGTTGGGACAGTAAAGCATTTACCACTTTGTAATGTTGCCATTCCTTTTCACAACACTTAAAAGACGTTTAGGGACTGAAGACACCAAATGATGAAGTGTTTCAGGTGTAATTTTGTCCCATTCTTCTGCAAACAAGTCTTAAGGTGGGCAACACGTACGGGTCTTCGTTGTCGCATTTTGCACTTCAAAATGCGCCACACATTCTCTATTGGAGACAGGTCGGGACTGCAGGCAGGCCAGTCAAGTACCCGTACCCTCTTCCTCCGCAGCCAGGACTTTGTAATGTGTGCAGAATGTGGTTTTGCATTGTCTTGTTGAAATATGCATGGACGTCCCTGGAAAAGATGTCTTCTTGAAGGCAGCATATTGTGCTCCAAAATCTCTATGTACATTTCTGCATTAATGGTGCCATCACAGAAGTGCAAGTTACCTTTGCCAAGGGCATGACACAACCCATACCATGACAGACCCTGGCTTTTGGACTTGTTGCTTGGTAACAGTCTGGATGATCTTTTCTTCTTTGGTCAGGAGCACACGGCGTCCATTCCTCCCACAAAAAAATAAAGTGGTCAGAAAAATATTCATGACACAATTATAATGGCCTCATGACAGCCAATGACAAAACCAACCACATGACAGTTTAATGTGATGTTAAGGCATAAGCTAATTTATTAAGTTTGATAATTAATATCATGTGTCATGTTTATGACAGATTTATGACAGGTTATGTTGTTTTGGTTTATGTCAAGTTGTCATACAAAGACATCTCAAACAATGTCATCTCTGCATTAAAAATGACATAAATGAGTGAATTAACATAATGACAGTTGTCATAACATGCATTAAAATTCCTTCATATTAATGGCATGTGTCATGTCATGATTATGAAGGGGTCATGTCAGTTTATGCACACCCCTTCAAGTTAAGTGTTACCGAAACATCAAATGGCAAACGAAACGCAGCGTAGACCGTTTACCAGCTCGGACCAATAATTGAGAGCACCACACAGCAAACTGGTTCGAGCTCAGAACAGGTTACTTGGCATTTGACCATTGATTTTGCGCCACTGTTATAGCACAGCGCTGTAGATCCAGTAAGAAGTGTTTGAATTTGCCGCAGACTGAATAAGATTACTGCCAGATCTAGTGAGATGCATTCAACTTCTGCACAGAATTCTGTTAGAAACAGATCAAACAGCGCTGATGTAGAAAACCAGAAGTAGTACCGATAACTTTACCATGGTGTTGTGGCCGATTATAGTCAAGATGGTGTGTGTACCTTCTAAGGATGACCATATACTACAATAATAAGCCATGGTTTATTAAGGAAATTAAAATATTATGGATGGAGAAGCACAAGGCATTTAAGAGTAAGGATAAAGAGCTGACTTTGAAAAAGCTGTTAAAAAGGCAAAAGGAAATTATAAGTCTACGTTGGAAAATAAGTTGAAGATCAATGACACTTATGGTGTATGGAAAAGTCTAGAGCAGATCACAGGCTATAAGATAAAATCTCAAGTCATTTCTGATGATATTACATTGCCTGATGAACTTGATGCGTTCTACAGTCGATTTGAAAATACAATAAAGGGACAGGTAGGTCAGCCGACGCGGGCACTCCTTGGCCCGTATTATGAGTCCTCCTTTTAAAACAGAGGAGTATGAAGTCAGGAATCTACTGCGGAAGCAGAACAGCAGAAAGGCAGCAGGCCCTGACTCCATATCATCTGCAACATTGAAGTGGTGTGCGTTCATCCTTACCCCAGTTTTCACTGATATATTCAACTGGTCGTTTAGAGTATGCAGAGTCCCAGCATGTTTTAAAGCAGCTGTTATAATTCCAGTGCCAAAAAAAATCAAATATCAGTTGCTTAGATGATAACAGACCAGTGGCCCTAACTTCAGTTGCTATGAAAATCTTTGAGCGATTGGTACTTAGGTATCTAATTTCTAAAATCTGTTTGGATTCTCACCAATTCGCCTCTAAGGCTAATAGGTTGGTTGATGATGCTGTGGCTCTGTGTCTCCATTCAATTTTGCAACACCTTGAAGCCCCAAACACTTATGTCAGAGTCCTTTTTGTGGACTATAAATCTGCATTTAATACAATTATTCCAGTTCAACTTTTTGATGAGGTAAAGCATTGGGTATTCAACACCCCCTTACTGTTTTGATTTTGATTTTTTTGCAGTAGTTCAAATTAAAATACATTATTAAGTCTTAAGACAATTAGTGTGGGGGCCCCACAAGGATGTGTACTGTCACCATTTTTGTACTCTGTGTACAGTAATAATTGTGTTTCATATTGTAAATCAGTGCAAAATTGTAAGTTTGCAGATGATACTACAACATTGATTGGTATAATAACAGATGATAATGAATCAGACTATAGAAGGGAGGTTTCTACACTGTTTGAATGGGAGTTGTACTCATAATCTGAAGTTGAATGTCCTAAAAACAAAGGAAATGGTGTTTGATTTCCGACGGAGGAATAATGCTGTCTTGCCATTGATTATTAATGGTCAGGACATTGAAAATGTTCAATGTTTTAAGTTTCTCAGGACTACCATATCTGCAAAATTAAAGTGGGACGACAACCTAAGAGGCATTGTGAAAAAATCCCATTAAAGGCTTTTTTTCTTAAAACAGCTTAAAAAGTTTGGTATGTTAAATTTTTATAGAGCTGTCATTGAAAGCGTGCTGACTTTCTCACTTATAGTATGGTTTGGTAGCTCCACAGCTCAGCAGAGAGGTCAGATTAATAACATAACGGGAAAGCCGATTAGTCACCAGAAGAGAAGGACGGCAGCTCGCGTAAGTGGTGTAATATTTTTTCGCAGTTCTGTTGTTTAAATTAGTTACTTGCTGCTAGGAAGGAATACTTCGTTTCCTACCTATTTCTATTGTGCATTTTCGTTGAGGTTTATATTTTTGATTGCACTTGCTGGCAATTTGAATAATTTGCACCTCAGCTAAGAACGAGCGTGTGTGATTGTGCGAAGTGTTTAGTTTTGTATACAGCAATTAGCAGTCCTTTAAGGTTATTGGCTGGGCTGAGCAGAAGCCGGCCTCAGCGACTGTTAGGTATTTAAACTGCTTGGTGGCTGTTATAAGTTGGGAAAGCCGATTAGTCACCAGAAGAGAAGGACGGCAGCTCGCGTAAGTGGTGTAATATTTTTTCGCAGTTCTGTTGTTTAAATTAGTTACTTGCTGCTAGGAAGGAATACTTCGTTTCCTACCTATTTCTATTGTGCATTTTCGTTGAGGTTTATATTTTTGATTGCACTTGCTGGCAATTTGAATAATTTGCACCTCAGCTAAGAACGAGCGTGTGTGATTGTGCGAAGTGTTTAGTTTTGTATACAGCAATTAGCAGTCATTTAAGGTTATTGGCTGGGCTGAGCAGAAGCCGGCCTCAGCGACTGTTAGGTATTTAAACTGCTTGGTGGCTGTTATAAGTTGGGAAAGCCGATTAGTCACCAGAAGAGAAGGACGGCAGCTCGCGTAAGTGGTGTAATATTTTTTCGCAGTTCTGTTGTTTAAATTAGTTACTTGCTGCTAGGAAGGAATACTTCGTTTCCTACCTATTTCTATTGTGCATTTTCGTTGAGGTTTATACTTTTGATTGCACTTGCTGGCAATTTGAATAATTTGCACCTCAGCTAAGAACGAGCGTGTGTGATTGTGCGAAGTGTTTAGTTTTGTATACAGCAATTAGCAGTCCTTTAAGGTTATTGGCTGGGCTGAGCAGAAGCCGGCCTCAGCTGTTTTTCACTGTAGTCTCCTCGACCGTATTTATTTGATGTCAGAGCGCTGACGCGGAAGCGTCTGCGGAAGCGTTCAGCCATCGTGCTCAGCCTCCTCGTGTGAAGACCAACGAGGGTAAAGACAGACGACTTTTCCTGCGCGACTTTAACCGAGCAACGACACCGAGCACACACTTAAGTATCATTTCTATCTTCCCTCACGCACTCTCCTTCCCTATCCTCTATCATGTGTTTCGAAACCATTCCGGTTCTCTCCCAACCACGCTCTAAAAAACACACGCAGACGGCAACGTCATCCTGCCAACCTTCGCCCGATCGCTACATCTTCTACTACACCTCTTTCTTTCTCTGTGGGTCTTTGGAATTGCCAGTCAGCTGTCAACAAAGCTGACTTCATTTCTGCTTTTTCCTTACAATCCACTCTCAGCATCTTGGGCTTGACTGAGACCTGGATTCGTCCAGAAGACTCCGCTACCCCGGCTGCTCTCTCTCAGAATTTCTCTTTCTCTCACACCCCAAGGCAAGTTGGCCGGGGTGGGGGCACTGGTCTGCTCATTTCAAACAATTGGAAATACTCAACCCACTCTCCCCTAGGCAATCACAACTCATTTGAATCCCATGCGATTACTGTAACGGCTCCTATAAAACTCCAGATAGTAATAATCTACCGTCCCCCTGGCCAAATCCTACCCACCTTCCTAGAGGAGCTGGACGGCCTGCTGTCCTCTTTCATGGAGGATGGCACTCCACTCCTAGTCTTTGGCGATTTCAACATTCACCTAGACAGGCCTTATGCTACAGACTTCCATTCACTCCTAGCTTCATTTGATCTCAAACGCCTTACCACTACTAGCACGCACAAATCAGGCAACCAACTTGATTTAATTTACACACGCAACTGTACTACAGATAACATTCTGGTACAACCACTACATACCTCTGACCATTTCTTCATTACATTTACCTTACATTTTACGACCCTGGTGCCACCAGCTCCATTACCGGTTACTTTCAGACGTAACCTACGCTCCCTTTCCCCCACCCTTCTTTCCTCTGTAGTATCCTCCTCTCTTCCCTCACCTACCCATTTCACATCTCTGGATGTGAATGCAGCTACTGACACTTTATGCTCTACCTTAACCTCTTGTCTGGACGACATTTGTCCCCTCTCCTCCAGGACAGCACGGGCTGCCCCTTCTAACCCCTGGTTATCCGATGTTCTTCGTGAACATCGGACCAAACTCAGAGCGGCAGAGAGAAAATGGCGCAAATCAAACGATCCATCGGACCTCACTAGGTATCAGTCTTTGCTTTCGTCTTTCTCTACTGAAGTCCACACTGCCAAATCCTCACACTTCCACAACAAGATCAACAGCGCTCCAGACATGCGTGATCTCTTCAGAACATTTAATTCTCTCCTCTGTCCCCCTCCACCACCGCCCACCACTTCTATAACAGCTGACGACTTTGCCACTTTTTTCACAGACAAAACTAGAACAATCGGTAACCAGTTCTCAACTCCACACACACAGGACCTCCAACCAACCACATCCACTGCTCAAACTCCCATCTTCTCCTTCTGTCCCCTCACCGAGGCGGAAGTATCCAAACTTCTTCTCTCCAGCCATCCTACAACATGTCCTCTTGACCCAATCCCCTCTCACCTTCTCCAAGCAATCTCTCCCACACTCTTACCGGCACTCACACACATTATCAACACATCTCTCCGCACTGGCATCTTCCCCACAGTGTTCAAGCAGGCCCGGGTAACCCCACTGCTCAAAAAGCCTACATTAAACACTTCTCTTTTAGAAAACTACAGACCTGTCTCTCTCCTTCCATTCGTAGCGAAAACACTCGAACGAGTTGTCTTCAACCAGCTCTCACTATTTCTTTCACAGTACAACAAACTGGATGCTAAACAGTCAGGTTTCAGGAGTGGCCACTCAACAGAGACTGCGCTACTCTCAGTCACGGAAGCCCTGCGAGCCGCAAAGGCCGATTCCAAATCATCAGTCCTCATTCTGCTCGATCTTTCTGCTGCTTTTGACACTGTCAATCATCAGATACTCCTGTCCACCCTCTCATCGCTGGGCATCACTGGGATTCCACTTCGCTGGTTTGAATCCTATCTCACCGGTAGGTCCTTCAGGGTGGCTTGGGGTGGTGAGGTATCCAAAGCACATCAACTGGTCACTGGGGTTCCTCAGGGATCAGTTCTTGGACCCCTCCTCTTCTCCACATACACTACATCACTGGGACCCATCATACAGGCACATGGCTTCTCCTACCATTGCTACGCCGATGACACACAGCTCTATCTCTCTTTTCAACCAGATGATCCAACGGTAGCTGCACGGATCTCAGACTGCCTGGCGGACATCTCGGCATGGATGAAAGAACATCACCTACAGCTCAACCTGGCAAAGACTGAGCTTCTTGTCGTCCCTGCCACTCCGACCCTACAGCATGACTTCCCGATTCAATTAGGCACATCAATAATTACTCCATCAACTTCGGTCAGAAATCTTGGTGTAATCTTTGATGACCAGCTGACCTTCAAAGAGCACATTGCAAAGACCGCTCGATCTTGCAGGTTTGCGCTATACAACATCAGAAATATCAGGCCCTTCCTGACAGAGCATGCTGCGCAACTTCTTGTCCAGGCCCTTGTCGTTTCTAGGCTGGACTACTGCAATGCTCTTCTGGCTGGTCTTCCATCAAACGCAATCAAACCTCTACAAATGATTCAGAATGCAGCGGCACGACTGGTCTTCAATGAGCCCAAAAGAACCCATGTTACACCTCTCTTCATCTCACTGCACTGGCTACCAGTGGCAGCTCGCATCAAGTTCAAGACACTGATGCTTGCATACAGAACGACCACAGGCTCAGCACCTTCCTACTTCCACTCACTATTACGAATCTACATCCCCTCCAGAAGTCTGAGATCTGCTAGTGAGCGACGCCTTGTGGTACCATCACAGAGAGGCTCAAAATCACTCTCCAGAACATTCTCATTCACCCTTCCTGGATGGTGGAATAATCTTCCCACCCCTATCCGGAATGCTGGATCCCTGTCAATCTTCAAGCAACAACTGAAAACTCATCTCTTTCGACACTACTTGACTTCATCCTAAACTTGTTCACAAAAAAAAAAAACCTTTCCCTTTATCTTTCTCTCCTTCCCTTGCTAGCTTGTACTTATTTGAACAATGACTGAGACTTGGTGTTACGAGCACTTCCTCTGTCTGAATGCCTCTTCAAGATGAATGGCTTTATGTACTCCCCAATTGTAAGTCGCTTTGGATAAAAGCGTCTGCCAAATGACTAAATGTAAAATGTAATTGTAACTCGGGTTGCTTCGAAAATGATTGGTTGTGATTATTGATGTCTCATCAATAGTGGGACGATCACAACCAATCATCCCACTATTGATGAGACATAAGTCTCATCAATAGTGGGACGATCACACTATTGATGAGACTTATGTCTCACATTTGCAGAAAAAAGGTTTAACAATCCTGAAAGATCCCTTACATCCAGCCAGACACCTCTTTACGCCTCTTTCTTCAGACAGATGCCTTAGAGCAATTAAAACTAAGTCTACACATTTTCTGAACAGCACTTATTGTAGGATTGTTCATGCTCTTAATTCCTCTGGTATCTATGCATCTGCATTTCACTCCTTATAATTGATAGGACATAAATGTATAGTTGGATTTATGTGTGTGTATGTATTTATGCATGTATTTAATGTATGTTATCATTGTTGATGAGCACACCAAGCAAATTGCAAACAACTAGGGTGTTTGGCAATAATTAAATGATGTTATATAATAATATTGGACAATATTATTATATTCTGGAAACAAACAAAAATTATAGGGAAATATAATATATAGGCAAACAAAGATTTATACATTATAGGGTAATCATAATAATGGAAATTGTGAATCTTGTGGAGAGGAAGAAACAGTGGACCATGTTTTATTGCATTGTTATTGAATACATATAGCGATATAGATCCTTACTCCACACTCCAGATCAAGTGGGAAAGCTGTTTGACGATAAAAACAAAAGAAGAAGCATACACTGCCCATCTCTACCAGTAAAGAAGTTTTATTTTTCCACACGACTTCGGGTTCAACGAACAAAACCTCGCTGTTTCAGCTTGAAACAAGTATTTTAAGAAGTTGAGCATATAACGCTATTCAGGTGAGTTCAGATATTATTAGTTCTGTCTCGAAGTTATTTTCTGTAACTGTTAGTGTAGTTCAGATGACATCGGTCTGTGTCCAAAACTAAAACTAAACTAAAAACATATGAAGGTGATAAACACTTTCTGCTGTTTAAGCATCACATAAGAAAGAAACCCGTGATTTTGAAAGTGAAAGTTTACTGGTTCACAGATAAAGACAGTAAATATGGAGTAAAAGAATATTTACATCGTCTATCAAACTTTAGTCAGCAGCATCAAACCTTAAATGGGATATAATGCACCATATTTAACTTTATCAAGAGTAAAAATGATACTGTGGTAGACTTTACAAAACTAAAAGACACAAAGAAAGATATGGTCTTCACATGACAAGCAACAAAACACCATTTGAGCTCAACATGTTTTAAGAGGGGCTGTGTCACGAATCCAGTCCGTAGCCTTCCGTCTGCTCACCACCAGATGTCATCTTCTCTTTACATTGACTCTCACACCACACAGACTTTTACATGTCACTCCAGACAACATTTCCCAGCAGCCATTTCACTAGTCACACACTCACACCTGAGAACTATCACACAATCGCTCACCCTACTTAAACCATGGACTTCCTTTCACAGATGGCTGGATATTGTTCTGCGTATAGCACTTTCCTAGTGTTAGCTACTTACCGAGCCATTCTGCGTTTCTGTTCTGTTTCATTCTGCATGTACTGTTCTGCGTGTATCACTCACCTAGTGATAGCTGCTTTACTGAGTCTAGTGTCCAGTTCTAGTTAGTCTTGTCATTCCGTGTTGCTCTGTTTCCTGATTCCTGCCTGTGTATCTTGGATTAATCCTCGTCTCGCCGTTCTGGCTCTGTTTGTACCTTGTTTGGATTACTGCTCACGTTATTGGATTACCCCTCTTCTCAAGTCCTCTGGATATTGTTTGCTGATCAAAGACCCACGCTTGCCCTAGGATTACTCTTCGTATTGTCTGTTATACCTGTTTGCCGATGTTTTGACCCTGCCTGTATTTTTGACCACGTCTTGGAATAAAGCTTGCAAATGGATCTGCACGTCTCACATCTCGTTCGCCCCGTTACAGGCTGTAAAGAATATGTGAGGTATTTAAAAAACTAAAAAAAAGCATGATTTAACAGCCAAACCTATCTGATTTCACGTTCACTGTATGGACAAAATAAGTTGTTTTTCATCATATGTTCTGTTATGTTCCAGAGAAGAAAGAGAGTCGTACAGGTTTGGAGTGACATGAAGGTGAGTAAATGATGAGTGAATTTTCATCACTGGATGAACTGCTTATGTCTCTAATCACTGCTGAGAGTCAGAGTAATAGTTTACTGATATGTGAGACAAATGTTAAGGTCAAGACTGAGGAGCATTTTTGAAAGGGTAGTGAACTAATGTAGCGAAAACATAACTTACAATCTTCATAGCTATCGCAACAGCAGCCTCACGCAAAAAACAACAAAAAAAACAGCAGCCTCACGCGGTAATCACTATTTAAACTGGAACACCATAATTTACAGCAGATACAAATGCATTCCGTATGAAATATGGACAGTTGCCTGCAGCGTCTAAAAGTGAGGCTTCAGGAGTGAGATTGGTTGGATGAGGGAAAAAACATTAAGGTAAGCCAATCAGAGGCAGAGTAGGGCGGGTCCATTCCTTTGCCAACAGGAGAAAAAAAAATGCTACAGGTGACGTGACACAGATGACTCGCAGATACGACGACTACAACCCCCCCCCCCCCCCCAATTAATTTTTTATTTTATTTTTTACAGATCTACATGATTCACGTGAATGACCTATTTCAAGGTGAAAATGGCAAATTTCGCCGAAAGGTGACAAGTTTGCACCCCTGCTACTTACTGTGAAGGTTTTTTGTATGTCTGTGTAGAGCAGATGAATGATTGAAACACTTCCCACATGCAGAGCAGTGATACGGTTTCTCTCCAGTGTGAATCCTCTCATGTGTTTTCAGATGTGATGACTGACTGAATCTCTTGTCACAGTATGAACACTTGTAAGGTTTCTCTCCAGTGTGGATTATCTCATGTGTTTTCAGGTTTCCTGACAGACTGAATCTCTTGTCACAGTGTGAACACTTGTAAGGTTTCTCTCCAGTGTGGATCCTCACATGTGTTTTCAGGGGTCCTGAGTGACTGAATCTCTTGTCACAGTGTGAACACTTGTAAGGTTTCTCTCCAGTGTGGATCCTCTCATGCAGTTTTAAATGGCTCGCTGTAGTAAAAGTCTTCTCACACTCAAAGCACATGTACTCTCTCACACCAGTGTGTATTTTCTGATGTATTTTCAAATTTTGTAGTAATGAAAAACTCTTTCCACACAAATGACATGAATGTGGTTTCTCTTTCTCTCTAGTGTGGATGTTCATGTGTAACTTAAGGTTTGCTGATCGTGAGAAACTCTTCCCGCACTGATCACAAGTGAACGGTTTCTCTCCAGTATGAACTCTCATGTGAAGCTCAAGATGATGTTTGTATGTCGATCTCTTTCCACACTGAGTGCAGGTGAAAGATTGCTTGGCTCTTCTTTTCTTTATATCTTTCTGTTTGGGTTTTTCTTCACTTCTGACATGATTTTTCTCTTCAACTTCACTCAATTCTTCTTTCTCCTCGTTGTCTTCAATCAACTCTGAAATAAAAGTAAAAACTGTATATTTTCAGTTACTCGTTAAAAAAAAACAGAAAAGTGAAAGGACATAATAAATTGAAAGGACATACAAATAAACAGCAGAAAGTATGCAGTTGCATTACAACATTTTGATCATTTGGTGCAATTTTATAAATTATACTTCCCTGAAACTTTTCATGAATGAGGTATACTGATTTTCAAATTATTCTTTTAAAAACATTATAGGCACAAATCTCATGTTTCTATAGGGATATTAAATGTGTTTGATCAACAACAACAATCCTCAAATACAAACTGTGTGTTGCATCAAGAGAGCGACCATACATTTGTGTTATGTTTTTATTTTCTTGTGTTTATTAATTTATAATCATTTATTCATTTAATAATTTATAATCATTAGTCATTTATGTACTTTGTTTGATTGTTTTATCATTTACCATTTATATCATTTTATTATTCAATCATTTATTATTTAATGTTTTTATATTTTATATTTATTATTATTTTCCTAGCTTATGTATTTTCATTGTTTAATCTTATGATTGTGAGGTTTCATTAACTGTTTTGTAAATAAGAGATAAGAGGGAATGTTTATGGAAACTCAAGGTTTATTATGGGATGTTGTTGTGTTTGGTAAAACACTACTTGTTGGATGTGTGCTGGTCAGATGAAGTCTGAGCATTGAAACATATGCAAATAATATTATTCAATAAATGTTGGTCCTTTTTATCATCATCACTTCGTCTCCTGCTTCTGCTCTTCTCTGGCTTTGCTCAGTCAGTTTCTTGGTTGATAAAAGACTGTTAATACAGATTTGGTACCAGACCAGACTTGATGTTAATGGGTTTTGGGTATCAACTAGCCTGCTGACTATTTGTTCAGATACCAGACAAAATGGATATTTTCTGACAGGATCTGGCATCCGGGACTGGATCTTAACTATCTGGTGTGGAGACTCAATCTAACATACATTTAGTTGAAAAAAAGTACCCAGTTCATAGGAAGCGTCCCTTATTATCTCTGATGCTTCAGCAAAATTATTCAACAGCTTTAAAGATTTTTCCTGTTACAACAAACCAAAATCTAAACTGTGTGAAGATTTATAACTGTCAGCGTTATTAATGAAGCATTAAGAATAAAGTGCAACCTGTTTGTTGTTCAGTATCTTCAGTGTGTTTGATTCTGCAGGGTTCTGGATCTCTCATCTTCTCTCTGTCCTCTTTAATAAACTCAGTCTTTACAGATTTCAGCTCTTCATGATGCTCTGATGCTCGTCTTCACTTGTGAACTGATGGGAATATTCCAGTATTAGTGAATTACTGAATGTGTGATTGTTGAGAGGAGCTTCACTGAACATGAATTTCTGTGTGGAAGAAGCAGATTTGCCAAAATCAACAGTCAATCAAAGAGGCATTAAGTGTTGTATCTTTGTAAATCATTATTATACTATACTAAACCACTGCCTTACATCACGACTTAAACGAATAACGGCACCATCATGCTTTAGGAACTGCTCTCAATTACTTTACCTCAGAAGCCTGTGATGCTTCTTACGTGCGTTTTGGAGAAACAAAGGACAAATATTTTAATAGATCGCTCAGGCATGGCACCGAAATCTGCGTTCTGATTCGGTTCTAGTACATACCGGTTACATAGGTACCGGTGCCATAATGGTACCAGGTTTCGGTACCCAACCCTAATCCCTGGTGTATTACTGCCCTCCTCGGGTCATCTGGATACTCCGCTTAACTTTTAAATCCTTGCATAAAGTCCAGTCATGTACAAAAAATTGATAACGACTTTCACCGACTCATAATCCTTTGTGCTAAGGATAGATTTTACAGAAACATGTGTGACTCCACATTCAGATAACTTTGAAAACATGCGACGTCTCGCTGCATGATGAATGCACTCCATTATCACATGGTTACAGTTTCTTCTTGTCCACATGGTGACTGTGAGACTGGTTCGAAAGCGTAATTACGTTTAACCCTACTAGAATTGACGCCAGAAAGTTATCATATTCATAAGTATAAGTCATTTGCATGTGAAAGTAGAAACACGTGCGATTCAGACAAAACTTCTGGGCTGATTATAACGTGCACATTAAAGGCACAATATGTAAGAATTTTTTTTTTTAAATATCCAAAAACAACTAGAACAGTGTTATATATTTTGCTGACTTATGTACTTTAAGTGTTATAGCTTTATTTTTAATTGTTTTTACATTTATTTATTTATCAGAAGAATTCATTAAAATGGTTTCAAGTTTGTTGCAATAAAGGATTTGTTCACTCAAATAACTTGTTCTTATTCTTTTAAGAGTCATTGTTACTGATAATAATTATTGTTTAACACATACCGTGAAACCGTGATATTTTCTGAGACGATTATCATACTGTGAAAATCTCCTACAGTTACAACCCTATACTCAGTACACAAGAGCCATACTCAATTACCTCTTTATACATGTACAGTACTCAATTATAACATAATTACTGTGATTCAGCAAAAGAGCCCACATTACAAATGTTGTAGCTCACATTCAGTAAGTCAGTCTGGACTCAGCATTTACTACAATTTTGTAAATATCACTCATTTGAATTAATAACTGGACGTAGTTAATGTTTTGTTTTTGCACTATGACTGGAATTTGTAGACGGTCCCTTAAACAACATTAGCGCTTATCTACACATAGCTATACATATCTGACATGAGAACAGAAAACATTAAATAAGTAAGACTTTACAATAACTAATAATAATACAGAAGCTAAAACTAACTTTAAAAGCGACTATAACAAACCTGATCTGCCAAAGATAAATCAATAAAGAGAAGATAAGCGTTAGCAGCAATGCATTACACTCAGTGATCACGAGACATTCAGTAACAGCACATTATCAGTCCAAACATGGAAAATGTGTCTCATGTTTGTGTTTCTATGTGAAACAGCGTGAATTACTGACCTCTCCTCAGACTCGACGCTGCAGCTGCGTCCGAAAGCTTTATGACTCGCTCCTTTATCAGACAATGACTTTACAGACAGCGTTTGTTCCTCCGAAAGAGACTTCAGACAGACTTCTGAGACAACATCACGATTTAATGATCTACAACAACAGAGCTTTGCTGAGAAGCGAGTACTTCATTACTGCTACAATACTACTTTCTCTCAGTTCTCTTCTTCTCTTGGTTAATGGCGGATTGCAAACAACTTTTAGGTGCATACCGCCACCTACTGTACAAGAGTGTGTAACATCATGTCATTTTAAGTGTGCTCGTATTCTGATACTGCCAATAATAATAATAATAATAATAATAAATCGCTCAGATGAAGGCAGTAAGTGAAGATAACGCTGGAGTCTTGTTGTCTTCTTGGAATGAACTGAAGTGTTTTCATCTTCCGGAAGCAGAACAAAAAGAGGGCGTTTCTCAATTACTGGGCGTGTCCACATCAGGACAGACGTTTTTAACTCTTCAGAAAAGATATGATCAGATTTAACGCATTTGCTTAAAGAGGTTTTGTGTTTGATTAGAAATAAAAGCAAAAGCTGAAGATTTTTTGTGGTGTATCTTTCATCAGTGTCTTTGTAAATCTACACGATCACTAAAACTGATGGTGATTAACCTCATTCTTTTGTCTCTATACATAAAGAGACATTTGTATAGATGGCCGAACATTATCACCTGATTTTGTTAATGTGGCCATTTGCATTAAGCACCCAGTTTGTGTTCAAGGTTCAAGGTTGGTTCAAGGTTCTTGTTTATTTGTCACATACACAATCATACAGGGTATAATCAGTAGTGAAATGTAGATCAGGACGGGTCCGCTCAATGGACAGTGCAAAAAAATAAAAATAAAAAATAAAAGATTATACATAACACAGGAGCATATCTATAAATATAGGTAGGAATAAGATAAAAATAAAAGTAATAATAATAATAATAATAGTACAAACAAGAAATAAAATAAGGAGTAAAATGTGCAATGAACTAAAATGTGCAATACAGTCAACTGAGGGTTTAATAAATATTAATATAACCAGGGATGTGCAAGATGAATGTGCAAACAGGTTGTACCGGGTATGTACACATAGCAGCAATGCGGATGATGGAGAATGATGGGTGTCGCAGTTAATTAAATGAGTCCTGTAGATGTTTATGAGACTGAGTTTAGGAGCCTGATGACCTGAGGGTAGAAGCTCCTTCTCAGTCTCTCAGTTTTTGCCATCACACTTCTGAAGCGCTTGCCCGAAGGAAGTGTGATGTAAAGACGGTTACCGGGGTGATATGAGTCCTTGATTATTTTTGCAGCTCTGCTTCTGCAGCGTTTGAGGTAGATGTCCTGCAGAGAGGGGAGGGCAGACCCAGAGATGCGCTCAGCTAAGCGCACAACTCTCTGCAGGGCCTTGCAGTCCTGATTTGTGGCGTTACTGTACCACACTGAGATGCACTGAGTCAATACACTTTCTATGGCCCCTGAATAGAAAGTTTTCAGGATTGCTGGTGAGACCCTGAATTTCCTCAGCTGTCGCAGATGGTACAGTCTTTGCCTGGCTTTCTTGACCTGTGTTTGAATGTGTGCAGTCCAAGTCAGGTCCTCGGAGATGTTTACACCGAGGTACTTGAAGCTGCTCACCCTCTCCACAGGGGTCCCACTGATCATAAGAGGAGTGTAGGGCCGCTGCTGTCTCTTCCTGAAGTCTACAATCAGCTCTTTAGTTTTGCTCACGTTCAGAGAGAGACAGTTGTCCTGGCACCATGATGTTAGTCTCTCTACCTCACCCAAGTATGCGGTCTCATCATTGTTGGAAATGAGGCCCAGAACCACAGTATCATCAGCAAATTTGACAATAGAAGTGGAGCTGTGAGAGGACACACAGTCGTGTGTGTAGAGAGAGTAGAGCAGGGGACTCAGAACGCAGCCCTGCGGGGCTCCTACGTTCAGGGTGATGGAGTTGGAGGTGAACTGGCCCATTTTCACCACTTGTGGTCTGCCGGTGAGGAAGTCCTGGATCCAGTCACAGAGTGGAGTGTTTAAGCCGAGGTCTGAGAGTTTGACAGCTAGCTTGGAGGGGACTATAGTGTTGAAAGCTGAGCTATAGTCAATGAATAACAGTCTGACATAGTTGCCATTTTTGCTGTCAATATGAGTGAGGGAAGAGTGCAGTACCTGAGAGATGGCATCATCAGTAGACCTATTTGGGCGATAGGCAAACTGAAGAGGGTCCAAGGTAGCAGGGATGGAGGAGCATATGTGTTTCTTTAAAAGTCTCTCAAAAACCTTCATGACTGTTGATGTGAGGGCAACTGGACGATAGTCATTCAGGCAAGAGGGTTTACTGTTCTTAGGCACAGGGATGATGACAGATTTCTTGAATGAGGTGGGAATCACAGAGGTAGCAAGGGACTCGTTAAAGATGGAAGTAAACAAACCAGCAAGCTGATCGGCGCATGATCTCAGAACGCGGCCGGTAATTCCATCAGGTCCCGCGGCTTTCCTGATGTTTACTCTCCTTAATTCTCTCCGGACCTCGTCCTCCGTCACGGTGATAACACGATCAACATCGCTGCTCTGTCTGCTGCTTCCTGACGCGTTGATCGGCAGAGTCGCGCCGCCGTTGCGATCGAAGCGGCCGTAGAAGATGTTTAGCTCTTCGGCCAGCAATGGATCTGCTCTCACCTCGGCGGAGGGGTTATTTCCAGAGGAACAGATGGTCTTCAGTCCCTGCCACATGCGTCGAGAGTCATTGAGCTGAAAGTGTGACTCAATTCTCTCTCTGTATCGGAGTTTAGCAGCTCTAACTGCCCGTCGGAGAGCATAACATGATGATTTGTAAACGCTCATGTTTCCTGACAGAAGACCGGCGTTGTATGCGGCAGTGCGTTGGTTAACCGCAGCCCGCACCGTTCTGTCCACCCACGGTTTCTGATTAGAGAATGTCCTTATTGTTACCGTTTCAGTGGCTTGTTCGGTTAGCATGTAAACAAAGCTTAGTGCTACATCCGTGAACTCGCTGACATCAGCTGAACTCGCCCGGAACATGTCCCAGTCGACGTCATCAAGAGACGCCTGCAGCATAGCTTCAGAATAGGAGGACCAGCGCGTCACTTCCCTCTTCACCGGGGATTCCTGAACGATCCTTTGTTTATATTCCGGTGTGAGGAAAATGGCCGCGTGATCAGACTTACCGAAGGCTGGCAAGGAACGAGCTTTATAGGCATTCTTGAACTGAGTGTAGCAATGATCCAGTGTATTCGGTCCTCTGGTTGGACAGGATACATGCTGATGGAAGTTCGGCATTACTTTCCTGAGGTTGGCTTTGTTAAAGTCCCCAGCGATGATAGAGGCAGCGTCAGGGTGTTTGTTGATGCAGCCGCCTAGCTCCTCGTGGAGTTTGGACAAAGCCAAGCTCGTGTCTGCCTGAGGTGGAATGTAAACGGCAGTAGCGATGACCGCGGAGAACTCGCGGGGCAGATAGAATGGGCGGCAGATAATGGAGAGATGTTCCAGATGAGGCGAGCAGGAACGCAACAGAATGGAGATATTCCTGGGGTCGCACCATTTCTTGTTAATCATGAAACACACTCCACCACCCTTGATTTTTCCGGCCTCAGCTGTTCTGTCCATCCGTAAAACAGCAAAGTTATCAGACGGTGTTACAGTGGTGTCCGGGACCGAGGGAGAGAGCCATGTTTCAGACAAACAAAGGATGTTACAGTCTCTAATGTCACGTTGGAAACTAATCCTGGCTCTAAGATCGTCCATCTTATTTTCCAAGGATTGGACATTTGCGAGCAGAATACTGGGGAGAGGGGGGCTGTGAGCTTTGTTTCTCAGTCTGTCACGAATTCCAGCGCGTCGCCCGCGGTGTTTCTTTCGCCTTCTGGGATTATTCGGGTGGCCTTTGTTGAACTCGGCGTTCCGAAGAATGTCCAACGGCCACGCTGGATCCGTGGGTAAAGTGTTCTGAAGCAGGTTAGTGCAGCGGTGTCCGATGTCCAAAAGTGTTCTTTTGTCATAGATAAATAGTGCAGACGTTAATCGTGTAAAAAGAGAAAGTAAAAATACGTAAAAGAGTATATAAAAACACAAATTGAGCGGAGCCATCCTTTAACGTCGACTGAACACAGCAGCGCCGGAAGCGGAAGCCTATAGTGTTTGTCTATAATTTAAATTAATAGCTTACATTTACAAAATGAGATGTTTTTAATGAAAGTAAAGTCCATGCTTAATACAATTCTCAATGAAATTAAAATGTTAAATTAGAAAAAAAAATACAAAAAATTCAATTTAGTTTTATACAGTATGTGGCAGAGATGGTCAAGTAGAGAGAGATTACAGAACAAAGAACAAAGGTCAGTTACAAATTAAGAAACGCTTCAGTTCAAATTAAAGAAAAGTTTGTTTCAAGGCATTTTGTGACTTTTCTTAAATCATAAACAAAGTGCAAAATATTTGACATTTTATTTATTGATGATTTTATATTTTATAATAGTGAATTATAATTTCAAAATATAAAGCAGAAGGTAAAAAATGAATGACTAATAAGCCAATAAGTTGCTGCCATCTACTGGTTATAGTGGTTATTTGATGTAATTTTATTTTAAATAATTGTTTGTTTACCACAAAAATGTTATTAAAAATAAAATTTAAATTGAATATTTTTTAGAGTTTAAAGTGCTGTAAATAGTTGTGTTGTCACTGAAAAGTGCTTGAATTTCTCTCTCAAAAGGTTGTACAAACCCTGAAATGAATGAGGTAATAACATTTGTCTATTTCTGCACAGCAGCATGTTATCCTGTAGTTATCATTACTTCTGGTTTTCTACATCAGCGCTGTTTGAAGTTTCTCATGTGCAACAGCTCTGCTTATTATTTGATGCTTCAGCTGTATTATTGCAGATCTCTAAAGATTCTTTCCTATTACAGCAAATCTAAATCTGCTTGAAGCTTTATAACCATCAGCATTATTAATAAAGAATAAACAGCAACCTGTTTGTTGTTCAGTATCTTCAGTGTGTTTGATTCTGCAGG
Source organism: Schizothorax lantsangensis (assembly GCA_027422415.1). Taxonomy (NCBI): domain Eukaryota; kingdom Metazoa; phylum Chordata; class Actinopteri; order Cypriniformes; family Cyprinidae; genus Schizothorax; species Schizothorax lantsangensis. The sequence goes on from JAPDDO010000108.1 coordinate 20,554, forward strand.
GTTCTGGATCTCTCATCTTCTCTCTGTCCTCTTTAATAAACTCAGTCTTTGCAGATTTCAGCTCTTCCTGATGCTCTGATGCTCGTCTTCACTTGTGAACTGATGGGAATATTCCAGCATTTATTGCTGAATTACTGTGGGCGGAGCTTCACTGATGATGTGATTATTGTGGGAGGAGCTTCACTGATGATGTGATTCTTGTGGGCGGAGCTTCACTGATGATGTGATTCTTGTGGGAGGAGCTCCACTGAAGAATCTATCTCAAGTGTTTCTGCTGAGATTTTATTTCTACTCTTCTGACATCTTTGACAGATCAGATTTGTTACTTTACATTGTTAAAATATACTGGAACAGAAACTGCTAAATACTTTACGCTGAGCCTATAATGAGCCACGGGAGACATTTTAAATCTATGTTAATATAGATAAATATGAGTAAAGTTTGACAATGAAACAATAAATATTCCTTGTGCTGCTTTATTTTAAAAGGTTTATGATCTTTGTCTTCTTTGATCTAAGTTGATTATTGAAATGAATGTATAGTTATCATAAAAGCAGACTATATTTAGATTCATATGGACTGCTGTAACCTGTAGTGGTTGATGAAGATGAGTGTCATTAGTGTTTGTGTTATTGTTGTGTTATTATTGATGTTTCATGTCATATTGTGATAATAACAGTATTATCTTTCAGTAGAGCATGTTTTATAGGCTTTTCTCTTATATCCTGACTCTTATAATCAGTTTCTATCAGCAAACACTCAGAATAAAGTGAGATGATCTGCTGATGATCCTGAATGTCTTGTTGAATGAGTGTTGATCGTCTGAGACTCATCAATATTAACAGCTGCTGAAAACACTCTTTATTTCATGTCAATAGTTGCTGTTTTCACCTCATTTATTATGCTGATGTCTTCAGATCTCCTGAAAATGCTCATTTAAAGCTCATTTCATTGGTGTCAACAGACTGAGGGTTGTTTGTTACAAACGTGCATTTATTTCTGACTTTATACTTTCAAATGTTTTTTTCTTCCTAGATATCTGCTGTTATTTTAATAAAGAAACAGAATAATGGTAGAATTAGAAATACAAATTTGGTAATTAGCATCAGTTTTTTATGATAGACAGATGTAGATGCTTAAATGTGTCAATTAGTATGAATCAAGGAAAAAAATGGGTTTTTATAGCTATAAATAAATTAAAATCAGGCATATTTAGAACAAAAATCATTCGAGGACATATTCAAATACTATATTTAAGGATCAGATATAGTGTAGCCCCAAAATACCTAATTATGTTAAGTCATTATTATGAGAATTTATTAGATTAAATTATTGTTAAATTATACTGCTTTGTCTCTGAAAAACAAACACATTTTTACAGTTCAGTTTCTCTGCTTTTTCAGACGGGCACTTTATGACACTACGCTGCATGTGTCCTTATTTTCAGGTTGAACTAGATGTTAAATTAATAATGAAGGTAAAATATCAGGGATCCTCAATCTGGCTCATTAACCTCACTTTCCTGCAGAGTTTATCTCCAACTTTGAAGACACTGACTATGTTAACATGGACATCACTAATCTAATTATTTACCTTATTCTGAATAAGACAATATTATGATTAAGGTGTTTACATGAGTTACTTTTAGAATAATCCTTTCATGTTCCCGTTTTACATGTTATAGTAGATCGATTAATGGCATGCTGTAATGAGGCCGCTGAGGCTAATCCATTAGCAGAAGTTTATTAAGTAGAATTTCAGCAGACAGAAACGTGAGTTCAGGCAAGGGGTCAATACCAGCATAACAGTCCGATCCGTCGACATACACAGTAATCCAATAGACAAAGACGAGTAGGCAAGCAAAAGGTCCAAACACAAACATCGAGTCAGGCAGTCAAAGCAGAGAGAAGATCCAGAATGTTCGTAGTCAGGTCAACAGGCAGAATCATACACAGAATAGGCAAACTGGATACTAGAGAAATGCTTGGTAAGGCAGGAATACTGGCAATACTTCACACAGGCCCAAAAGGCTAGAATGCTTATAAATGCTACAAACAGGAAATGACTAGAGAAGCAGAGGGAGTGGAGCACGATCAGTACTCGGGTGAGGGCTCCCTCTGCTGGTTTGGCATTACACATGCGTCATTACTTCCCCATGTGACGCCATCCAACATCCCCTCCAGAATTTCACGTATAAACATATAGTTCGTCTTCGTGATGATGCCATATACAGTTTTGGGTGTTTCATTTTAAATTTTATGAAAGCTGCAAGTGCAGTTAATTATTTGTACGTGCATACAGACGACGGTGGTGCTGAAGCTCTTTTATTTGCCATCAAACGGTTGACCACTGCCGTGTGTGTATCCTGTCACAAAATGTGGCGAAAAGTCCTACATGACGGTAATAGTGTGATTAAGGTGTGTACATGTCTATACTGCACTTCAATAATGCGACTAAAATAGGAATACTCCACATGTCTTAATTCGATTTGTGTTTACTTCGATTATGAATTTAGCCGGATTAAGGTAATCAAAAATCTCCGTTTACATGGTAGACTCTTAATCAGAGTATTGTCTTAATCGTATTAAAATCTGAGTATTGATGTCCATGTAAACATAGTCACTGATCAGCATGCTCAGGTGTGTTTGATTAGGGTTAGAGCTAAACTCTGCAGGAAAGTGGATCCCTGGCCTACAGTATATGAAACAACAGGTTCTGAAAAGGTCTCTTTTGGTTTGAGACATTCCAGTTCAATTGAGTGACTAAAGAATGGCCAGTCAATAGGCGCGTTTCCATTACAGATTTGCGCAAAACTTTGGCGATATTTTATAAATGTCGACATAAAAGTATTGCGAAATGACGGCGTTTCCATTAACCAATGTTATGCGACTAAAACGTAACCTTTTGCCTCTCGCAATAAGTCATGGCAATGGATTTTGGTGAGATTTGATGGATTTTTGATATATTTATTCAAAGGAGGCGTATGCATGTACCTTTACAGAATCCATTAGGCGTATTTTCAATTCGCAATTTTAATTTGCGCAATTTGAAGGGTAATGGAAACGCGCCTAATGTTAGTATTTCTCCTAGTTGTATTACAGGGCTGCCTGCACAAAACCTGCATGGGCCCAAAGGTACAAAAGTTGCTCTGGACCCACACTGGGCCATCATGGGACTAATGTGGACAGTCCGCTAGTGTGGGCTTCTTACAGAGAGCCTGCGGTGAGCCCAAAGCTGTGGTCCTCACCTGGGCAAGCCTGCACTGGGCCTGTTTAGGTTTGTGTGGGCTGGCCCTAGTCCACTGTGCCCACAAAATTTTGAGTTTCAGTTGTAGAAAGCCAGTTAAAGAAAGAAGAGGAGCAGTGATCTGAATGTATGAGAATTCACAGCATCATCCGTCCAAACTGGGTTCAGAGATGATCTCAGATATGTGTGGGTTAAACCAGCGCGGTCAAACTAACTGAGTTTCCACAGCCAGCAGCAACACACTTCTGAAACACTAGAACACAAACCACAACACAAAGAGACAAAAGATGACCATCAGAGATGAGAGGGAAAATAATGTGTGTGTCTTTTTGTCTGTCTCTGTCTGTCTGTCTGTCTGTCTGTCTCTCTGTCTGTCTCTATCTGTCTGTCTGTCTGTCTCTGTCTGTCTGTCTGTCTGTCTGTATGTCTGTCTGTCTCTGTCTGTCTGTCTGTCTGTCTGTATGTCTCTCTGTCTGTCTCTATCTGTCTGTCTGTCTGTCTGTCTGTCTCTGTCTGTCTGTCTGTCTGTCTGTCTCGTCTGTCTGTATGTCTGTCTGTCTGTCTCTCTGTCTGTCTCTATCTGTCTGTCTGTCTGTCTGTCTCTGTCTGTCTGTCTGTCTGTCTGTCTGTCTCGTCTGTCTGTCTGTCTGTCTGTCTCTGTCTGTCTGTCTGTCTGTCTGTCTCTGTCTGTCTGTCTCTGTCTGTCTGTCTGTCTGTCTGTCTGTCTCTCTGTCTGTCTCTATCTGTTTTGCAAAAGTATCGGCTATAGATTGTGTTCAGATCAAATGTGGTTAACAATTCAGTAAGTTCAGTAAGGCATTGTGTCACTAAATATAAATGCTATAAATAACTTTAACATGACTTAAACACTCAGTCGGTGAGATCAGAGGGAGTGAACAAACACAGGAAGGGTGGATAGTATCTAAAGAAAGAGTTGAGATCATATAATGAAGAGGAAGACTGACAGAAAGAGAATATGGCTGATAAGTGTGATCTGTGTCTGCTGGGACTGATCTTTCTCTCTTCATTCTCACAAGTAAAGAAATCTGTCTTTTCTCTACAACACATTTAGTTTAATTAGTCTGAGAAAGAGTTTCAACATGATCAGTTTATTCTTGTGTTACATAAAGAACATACTGGATTATTCCTGAATGAACTAAAACTAGACAGTTTCACACTCAAACATCTGATGCTGAATTATCTTCATATCAAGAGTGTGTTTGTGATTTCAACAGCTCTCTGATAAAGAAAAATAGCTTATTCTGGAGAGTGTTGATGTTTGCCTACAAAACCACAACTGGCACTGCACCAATATACCTAAACTTGCTAGTTCAAACTTATGCGCCCTCCAGAAGCTTGCGTTCTGCAAGTGAACGACGCCTTGTGGTGTCATCCCAAAGAGGTACCAAATCACTCTCACGGACCTTTTCCTGGACTGTGCCCAGCTGGTGGATGACCTCCCGATCTCAATTCCAACAGCTGAGTCTTTAGCCATTTTCAAAAAACATCTAAAGACACATCTTTTTCGCCAGCACCGGACCAACTAATACTAACACTTACCTATTCTATTTAATAAAAAACAAACAAAAAAAAAAAACAATCCTAGCTACGTGTACAGTGCTAGACTAACTGAGACTTGTCATGGCACTTTTATACTGTTGCTCTCTCGATGGTCTGATTGCTTCTATTGTTCTCCTCATTTGTACGTCGCTTTGGATAAAAGCGTCTGCTAAATGATTAAATGTAAATGTAGAGTGTGTTGTTTACATTAAGTGATGAAAAAAGACTGTATGATCTGAATCTTCTGCTTTTCATGCTGCTGTGTTAGAGGTTATCATTTATTAATATATAATATGATGATCACTCAGATGTTCTTGTGTTTCAGGTTCCAGTGAAGTGAATTATGCTCATGTGTTCATCAGTTCTGGTGAAAATGTTCATCTGTCCTGTAATAATGCTCTTCATGACTGCAAATCAACCTCATGGATCTATAACCGATTCAGTCATTCAGCAACAGTTGAACTGATTGGTTTAGGGATAAAGAAGAAAGACACAGAGAGACATGAGAGACTGAGTCTGGGGTTTGACTGCTCTCTGAACATCAAGCACATCACAAAAGAAGATTGTGGATCTTACTTCTGCAGACAATATATGAATGGACAAATGCTGAGAACTGATTCTCGTGTTGATCTTCATGTTCTTCATGGTAATTTTATGATCATGTAGTCAATTAAAAGGGCAAATTCTTCATTTAAACTCTCATGATGATTGAAGAGTGTGTGATTTGTGTGTTATTTTGTGTTTCAGTCTCTTCATCATCCTCACAGACTGAGATCAGTGCAGGCCGCTCTCTTCTGTCAGTTGTATTCATATTCATATGCTGGAGTCTCTTGTGATGATCAGATCCGTTACGAGGGCATTGAGCTGTTCTGGGTGAATCAGTCTGGTGTTAAACTGAAGATATCAGACTCCAGATATCAGATATTATTCTCATCAGATCACTGTATCATCACTCTGACTACAACACTCCTGAATGAAGATCACAACAGAGAGTGGAGATGCAATGTTACTCACAGAGATCAAGGCAAGATCTTAGTCACATCTACTGTCAAGAGTTCAGGTCAGAAACTAACTTTCCTAACTCACTTTCAGAAGACAGACTGATACAGAGACATAATGATATCATTCATTCAGGTCAGGACATGGGTTGTTGGTTTATGGGTTGCAGTATCATCTCAGGCCACAAGAGGCTCCTATAACTAATGGAGAAATAACAGACAGCACCTCGCTTTGCTGCAGCTTAGGGTCCTCAACAGCTGCATTCAAAATGTTTTCATACACAGTCATGTGTTTTAGCTGCTTATGATCAACTTTTCAGTGTTCATGCAAACTTACAAAACTTCACACTTTACACACAAATACCTATAAATGAGAAAGAGATCACATTGACAGAAATATTCTTTTTAGTGCTGTCAAACGATTAATTGCAATTATTAACTAGATAAAAAAGTTTGTCAAGACAAACTTTAGGTTGGCCTGAGAAAGCCTGGTCTGAAAGTTTACAGCAGGTGTAAAAGCCTGAAGTTTGAACATTTAGATTAGATTAGATAGATGTTGATAACATGTTTCTAACATGATTAACATGTTTTTAGCATGACTAACATGTTATTAGCATGTTGCTAGCATGATTAGCAAGTGACTAGCATGTCGCTAGCATGTATCTGGCATGATTAGCATGTGACTAGCATGTTAGTAGCATGATTAGCAAGTGTCTAGCATGTCGCTAGCATGTTTCTAACATGATTAGCATGTTTCTAGCATGATTAGCATGTGACTAGCATGATTAGCATGTGACTAGCATGCTGCTAACATGATTAGCAAGTAACTAGCATGTCGCTAGCATGTATCTGGCATGATTAGCATGTGACTAGCATGTTAGTAGCATGATTAGCAAGTGTAAAGCATGTCGCTAGCATGTTTCTAACATGATTAGCATGTTTCTAGCATGATTAGCATGTGACTAGCATGTTACTAGCATGATTAGCATGTGACTAGCATGCTGCTAACATGATTAGCAAGTAACTAGCATGTTGCTAGCATGTTTCTAGCATGCCTGTTACTAGCATGTTTTTAGCATGTTTGTATTGCGAAACACTTCTGCTGGTATTGAGGTGGATACGGGTCGGTTAGGAACAGGTCAACAGAGTAATTATAAATGTAATTACAGAAATGAATTACAGATGTAATTACATATAGGTGTTTTTAAATATACAAGTACAATGTAAAAACATGTATGTACACAATAAGTGCATTGTATCAAATGATTAATTTAAATGTGTGTACATAGTAGTTAAGGCCACCTAATATAAAGTGGGACCTATACATCTTTTAATAATTATACATATGTATATGCATATACGTGTATGAATATTGTCCCTTTAAGGCCACTTTTAATTTTTCTCAAAGTACAAACAATAAGATTAAATGCACACTCAAAGTACAACCGAGGGCAGTCATGTTGATTTTTTTCCCCTTAAGCATACACACAAACATCAGAGCTTTACGTATTATGTCACGCAAATGTCACAGCGGGTCCTCATATTCCACATTTGATGTCATTTGGCTTTTCTTGTTTATGGAGACATGCAAAATTTCATTACTAACAATATTTCATAAAGCGTACCCCTGGAAGACAACAGAATAGGAAATTAGTACATTACTGATCAAATGATAATTATGAATCACCACATAATCTTTAGTTGATCTGTACATCATTGTCATTGTACAGGTGTAATATGCTCAAATGTTTTTTGTATTATGGCATCTATAACATATTTATAATGCACAGATTAATTTAACAGGCTGGTGTTCTTTCAAATTGGACAAGATGTCCTCGCCTACTAATTCAGTGAGTGTCATGCATATTTACTTGAATTATGCCTCGGGGTCTGTGGTCTCAGTTACTTATTAGTCATACAAAGTTATTAATTCACAGTCATTGTACATTTTTGTATATTTACTTTTCACTAGGGAAGGCATCTGTAAAGACTTTTTAATCGCCCATTTGGCAAAATTGTTAAGTGGCTGAGATTACTATTTCAGTCAAATTAATCACATTCAATTAATTAACTTGATGTAAGGGCTTTTTATGTGATATTTTATTTTATTAAATATGAACTGCATGTTTGTAGCACATCATACATTTTTAAAATCTAAAACAATATTCCATGTTAAATGGCTAAGCCATTGATTTGATGTAAAATGTTGATTAGGTCGACAGCATTTATAATAAGACATGGTGACAACATGAGAATGAAAATAATGAAGCAAAATGCTCTGGATTTCTCAGAATCTGGACAATACACAGAAGATAGATACAGGAAGAACGAAACACCACTTCTGGTGAGGTGTAAACATTTTGCCCGTTTGTGGCCAACTGTAGACTTGTGTTCAAGTAAAATGATGATTGCTGAAGTCCTGCATCAACATGTGCTTTACTGTGATTTTCACTTTCAGATTACTGCAGGAGCATTTTAGTTTTAACACCATCACTTCTTCTTACAGGTAAGAATTACACAATCATATCTGACTCGAGACACTTCAACAGTTTCACCCAGTGTTGTCATGATTATAATTGTCATTTTTCTTCTCCCGAGGAAGACAACAAAAAGATGGATTCCAGTAAAGCAATAAACAATTTTAGATTAAAAAAAAAAACATTTTTGGGTGATCTATCCCTTATGAGCTGCACATATGCATTATAAGACAATTGAACATAATATGAAACTCATAAGAAAGCACAATGATATAATTTATATCATGAAGCAAAATGGCATACAAGAATAAAACCTTCTGACATTGTTCTTTGTGGAGGAACTCCATCTTTGAGTTGATCTGAATCTCAGTTGAATCTGCTGGTTTTGAAGATGAACTTTATTCACTGTGAAAACTTTAGATAACGTTTCTTCGTCATGTTGCTTGTTATGACAGATTTATCCAGATGATATTTTATTGCTTGATGCATTACTGTGTCACATTTGGTGATGACGTGAATCAGACCTGAAAGATCTGAAGATGATCTACTTACTGTGATTGTTTTTTGTATGTCTGTGTAGAGCAGAAGATTGATTGAAACACTTCCCACATGCAGTGCAGTGATACGGTTTCTCTCCAGTGTGAATCCTCTCATGTGTTTTCAGGTGTCCTGAATGAATGAATCTCTTGTCACAGTGTGAACACTTGTAAGGTTTCTCTCCAGTGTGAATCCTCTCATGTGTTTTCAGGTGTCCTGAATGAATGAATCTCTTGTCACAGTGTGAACACTTGTAAGGTTTTTCTCCAGTGTGGATCATCTCATGCAGTTTTAAACAGTTTGCTGTAGTAAAAGTCTTCTCACACTCAAAGCACATGTACTCACTCACACCAGTGTGTATTTTCTGATGTACTTTCAAACTTTGTAGATGTGAAAAACTCTTTCCACACAAATGACATGAATATGGTTTCTCCTTCGTATGAACTCTCAGGTGCTGCTTCAGGTCTGAAGCTCTCAAAAATGTTTTGCTGCACTGATCACATGTGAACAGTTTCTCTCTAGTGTGCATGTTCATGTGTATCTTAAGGGTTGATGAGTGTGTGAAACTCTTCCCGCACTGATCACATGTGTAAGGTTTCTCTCCAGTGTGGATCCTCTCATGTGTTTTCAGGTGTCCTGAGTGACTGAATCTCTTGTCACAGTGTGAACACTTGTAAGGTTTCTCTCCAGTATGAACTCTCATATGAAGCTCAAGATTATATTTGCATGTCAGTCTCTTTCCACACTGAGTGCAGGTGAAAGATTTCTTGGCTCTTATTTTCTTCAAATCTTTCTGAGTTTGAGAGCAACTCAAAGGTTTTTTTCCAGGTTTGAAGAGATTTTTTCCCTCAACTTCACTCAATTCTTCATTCTCCTCATTTTCTTCAATCAACTCTGAAATTAAATGGTTTATTTTCATTAACTCATAAAAAAAGAAATGCGAAAAGACATAAACGTGAATCCTGATGTAACAGGAGAAGGTAGACAATTGCTATACAACATTTCAATCATTTTGATGCAGTTTTATAAATACATCTAGTACATTTATATATACACATCTCTGAAACTTCTTCATTCATCAATGAATGAGGTACATTGATCTTCAAATTATGATTTTGATCAACTACACAGTTATATAACATCAGTGGCGTGCACAGACCCCCGGAGGGGCACAATCGTGGGTGGGGGTGGGGGGGGTGGGGGGGGATTGGTGTGTATTGGGTTTGGTCCTCCTCGGCTAGGGGTGGGCGATATGGCAAAAGTATCACTTTTTTTTTTTTTTTTAGAAATATCATGTTTCACGATTTTATCGATTCTTTATCATGTTGGTTTTTCTATTTTGCAAGTTGTTTGAGCATTACAGACAAACTAATTTCCCTATTAAAGTCAGCTTTTTAAGGTAACAAAATATTAAAAAAGGATGGTTGATATTTAGGCCAAAGTGGGTGAAGATAAACATATTTGTCATAATTTTATCTTTGTTATTATTAAAGTAACTGTATTAAAGTTTTTCAGTCAAGAGTAGGGAGTGATTTCTCTCTTTGTGTTTGGTGTTTTATCAACATTAAAGGAATAATTCACCCAAAATTAAAATAGGCTAGTGTTTTATTTTTATACCTTCATTTACTCACTCAACATTTGTTTTAAACCTGGATGAGTTTCCTTCTTCTGCTAAACATAAACGCTATTTTGAAGAAGGTGGAAAACCAAACAGTTGCTGGTCAACAGTGACTTACATAGTATTTTTTTTCTCCTACTGTTAAAGTCAATGTGGACCAGCAACTGTTTGGTTACCCAGATTCTTCAAAATATCTTCTTTTGTGTTCAGCACAAGAAATAAATTAATGCAGGTTTGGGACAACATGTGAGTGAAAAAATAATGACAGAAATTAAATTTTAGGGTGAACTATCCCTTTAATGACAAGCGGCAGCATGTTTAGTACTGTCCCTTTAAGACCTGCACGCAGAATATACAGACACGCATCCGTTTCTCTAAGCTGTTTACTTTCATTTTAGACATAACCAACTGAGTCTATACATAAACCTTGTGTGTTTTGACAGTATTAGCACAAAACATAACTTAGTTCAGTAATCAGGCGCTGTTTGACAGGCTTTTTACCTATTTGCTTGAGAGTAACTCTACCGCTGAGTTAACACTGATGTGAATTTATGTGGCGTTGTACAGTATATTGATACGGCGGCGCCAGAACTGCAGCTGATAGAATGTGCGCTCTACGCTATTTCTTCAAAAGCAGATCGTGGAGACATTTTTATCGTCCACGATCAAAAATCCTCATATCGCACACCCCTACCCTCGGCAGAAATCACAGACCGGGGGCACCGGACCAAAAGGGCACTTTAGCGTCGGACCTCAAAGGGGCAGGAAAGGATTTTAGTCTTAAATGTATCTGAGTATTTAAGGTTTCTCTGTGAATCAGGAAAATCTGAAAATGAACGAGCCGGCGCGCGGAGGGTTAAAGCCGCTGCATTCAATTTTATCTTTAGACGGTAAATTTACATTTCAAATTAAATATTGATTTTAGAACCATTAAAATTATTTACTGTATGTAACGCAAGTACTTTATAAGTAACTGTAATTTAATTACCTAAAAATGAACAGTAATCCCTTACTTTACTTTTTCAGTGGATAAGTAATTTAATTACAGTAATGCGTTACACCCAACACTGATAAGAAGCAATCAAAACCAACAAAAGAGCAACAACGTGCAAGTGCTATAACAAGTCTTGGTTAGCCTAACGCAGTACACATAAAAAGTTTTTTTTTTTTTTAAAGAAAACGAGTAGATAGAATATAGAAAAAAGAAACCTAGTGGTTTTTTAAAGAAATAAGTAGATGGAATAGAAAATTAATAAAGCTAATGTTAGTTTAAGAAAAGCTAACTTAAATGGAAGCTCAAGCATGAGAAGCTGTGAGGTTCATTCTCTGTTAGCAGTGTTGTTTGAGCTTTCACAGGAACTGTTTGTTTGCTGATCACTGTTTGTGAATAGAAGCCTAATTTCAATAAGGTAACCATGTCTCGTCAGAAAATTTGGACAAAACTGCTCAATTCCTATAGATTAATTTTACACTCTCTTTATGAACTTGTTGAAGCATCAAAGTAGTAGCTGTGTGGACTCAATGGATGGACATAAATCTCTGTTTTCACTAAAGTATATTCACTTTTGTTTCAAAGATGAGCAAAAGACTTACGGGCGTGGAACACAATGAGGGTGAGTAAATGATGTCAGGATTTTCATTTTGGGTGAACTAACCCTTTAAAGTACATTTCATCATCAAAAGTTACTAGTTTATACATTCATCATTGCACAGAGTAATTCACTTTTTCCACTCTTTTTTCTTTAAACAAATGTTTGTTTTTGCGGTTTACAGTCCCGCACCTGCACCAGTATTGAAACCCATCTCAGTCAGAGGGAGGACCTGCCATACCTACTGCTATTGAGAAGGATCAAGGGCAGGATCACCTTATGTGGTCAGACAAGCTTCTCATCCCTTCTGAAGGAACCAGCACCTTGAGTACTATTGAACTCTAAGTCCACTATGTTTTCAACCTGTTGAGTAGGTCCTTTTCAATGTCTTTATCTTCCTGCTACACTAGTCTATAACATTGATGTTGGTCATACCAGTGAGTTGCCAAGAGTAAAGGAATCGCATGCAAAGCATTGACAAACTTTTGACAAAACATTTTTCAGAGCATCATGTATTTTAATTACAAAGATATTTTAAGTTGAGCACTTTGCCAGCATTTTGAAGTTTTACAGGTCTTTTGATCTGCAGACTTAACGTGTGATATGATGGTGAATTTGTATCTTTGTTTTAAGTGTTGTTAAGTTTTTGAAAATAAAGGTTCAAACTGATACAACGTGTTGCTGTTATTGAATATACACATGCATTTGTAGTTGAACTGAACGCAGATCACATTTAATGACAAATCAGGGTTAATATGAACACTATATTAAGTCTGGAAATAACTCCCTTGGTGTTAAGTTATTGACACACCTAGTGTAGTTTTAACACTATTAGTGTTTTCCCTCCTTTTTACACCAAATTAGTGTTAATGGTGAACACTTACAGTATTGTTTTAACTCTATGAAGTGTTAAAAAAGTAACACTATTTCAAGTGTTAGTTTAACTATTTAGTGTGGACCTATATAAACCCTGAAAAAGTGTTAATTTTTACACTGTGAGTGTGAATTTAACACTTTCAAATTTGCTGTGTAGTGATCGTGTCTCTCTGTTACACTTGATTTGTGTAAATATACGTCATATTTAAGGTAACAATGCAATACATAATATCATATTATTGATATTAATAATATGACAATATCTGTAGTCAATATTGATTAAATGGGAGGAGAAATCCTAATGTCTAGAACCGGCCCTGGCCTACACTCCAGGTCAAATAAAAGCCATAATTAGGAAAATCATATGACATTCTTCATAAATATGATTCATTTCTGTAGAGCTGTACTGTGAATAAGAATCAAATGACTGAGTTCAGCTTTGAGAAAGAAACCAACCTGTTTGTTCCTCAGTATCTTCATGTTTGATGCTGAATACTTCTGCAATCCTAATGTCTTCACTTTCCTCTTTAATAAACGCCATCTTTATAATAGTGTGTCACGTGGATGTTTTTCTGTGAGTTTGGACAAGATGAGAATAATTAACAAAGAAAATAAATGTGTTACTCATGTGCAGATGCACTTTCCTTAAAAAAATAAAATACCTTCTAAAATGTTACACAAAGCATTACAATGTTGCTTTCAGTAATAAAACATTAATGTAAGAGTTCTCGTTAGAAGCATAAAGTGCCTGAACAGTTCAAATGCTCAAAACACAAACCTTTCTTCAGACAAATCACAACAGAGCAGGAGTGTGGCACAGCCTTATGATGTCATATCTCCCCTCCAAAATAAAAGTCCCGTTCACACGCTAAAATCAGAAATGTGCAGACATATTAAAATAGAAATAATAAAACATATCAACGATGTTCAGAATTAAATTCTTGGTGAAATACACATTTAAATTGTTATTGTTGAATGAAAACAATCTGTGAGATTTTGTAAATGGCTTCACACTTATATTTGATCTTTTTTTTTTTTATAGATTTATCAATGTTTAATTCAACAAACATTTGTCCATATAATTAAACTTTTTATATAGGGCAACAGACTCCAAAAAAAAACAATAGTAAAATAGTCAATGGTAAAAGTAACATTTTACAAAACGTTATCAACTGGTAAAATGAATTGTGATTATGTGTGTCCTCCCTGATTTATATTCCTTATAGTAGATGAGTGTGGTGAAAAACTGAATGAAGACATGTGCCATATAACCTAATAGTGATTTCTTAAAAAACTAAAAAAAATGATAAACATGCAAATAATAGTTTTTATTGGACATAAAAGAGGACCACAAAGGAAATAATTCTATGACTTTTTTGTGTGTTTTCACCTGTATGGGGTTTACTTGTACAATTTTATAAAAATTGTCTACAAACAAAGCAAACAAACATCAGCAAACATCAAGAAATTAGTTAGATTAGTTAAATCCAGCAGACTGAAGGACAGCTTCATACATCAGGCTGTTAGGAAGCTCAACTCCCCCCCCCCCTCTCTTTTCCCCCATGCACCATTGAACTCTTTCTCAGAATCTGGAGAACACAATACACAGAAGATAGATACAGAAAGAACGAAACACCACTTCCGGTGAGGTGTAAACATTTTGCCCGTTTGTGGCCAACTGTAGACTTGTGTTCAAGTAAAATGATGATTGCTGAAGTACTGCATCAACATGTGCTTTACTGTGATTTTCACTTTCAGATTACTGCAGGAGCATTTTAGTTTTAACAGCATCACTTCTTCTTACAGGTAAGAATTACACAATCATATCTGACTTGACACACTTCAACAGTTTCACCCAGTGTTGTCATGATTATAATTGTCATTTTTCTTCTCCCGAGGAAGACAACAAAAAGATGGATTCCTGTAAAACTGACAGACATCATCACTTTCAATCTGTTGAATTGGTCCTATTTCTGAATGTCCACTCAATAATTTACAAAAAGAAAAAGAAGAAAACTTGCCACTTTTCACACTTGGGAGCACGCCGTAAGATTAACATGGTAGCTCCATTTTTCTTTTTGTCTTTTATTATGGAAAATTCCAGAGTTTCAGTAAATTACTTTCATTGTTTGGCTTGTAATGAAGTTTAAACATTTCTGTGATCCAAAATTCTGACACATCAGATTTTCTCCAATATATAGCTTTACCTCTTGTATATATCAATACATCTTGTTTTCATAATTCTTGGAAGTCAAACTCATGGAAAATAAAATTAATCGCACAGCCCTAAAGTACAAGAATTTTATCTGGTGGGAAAGGGGCCAAAATGGCTCTTAGGCTCAAGGTAGCTCTTAAACTTATGTTGCTTAAATGACTCTTCAGTTCGTCGACACAAAGGAGTTCTCTTTTCCCTTGACTGGATTAGCTATTATCATGTTGAGAGGAACTAATCCAGACAATGAGGGTGTTGTCAGTTTTACCACCTCGTGATGGCTGTGTGGGGGAATCTTTAGATCCTGTTTGGGGAATGTGTTTATTCTGCAGCTTTTTGGTGGGTCTGTTCGGCAGAGGCCTTACACAATGAAGAACAAAATAAAAAATAAATCTCAGTCTCTCTTAAAAGTGTTACAGTCTCTTCTTCATCTTCCTGAACAAGAACAGTTTGTAAAAACTTCTGCTTTCCTTCATGAAAGAGTAACAAACTACAAGTGACACATATGCATTATAAGACAACTGAATATATTATGAAACTCATAAGAAAGCACAATGATATAATTTATATCATGAAGCAACATGATATACAAGAATAAAACCTTCTGACATTGTTCTTTGGGGAGGAACTCCATCTTTGAGTTGATCTGAATCTCAGTTGAATCTGCTGGTTTTGAAGATGAAGATGAACTTTATTCACTGTGAAAACTTTAGATAATGTTTCTTTGTCATGTCGCTTGTTATGACAGATTTATCCAGATTATATTATATTGCTTGATGCATTATTGTGTCACATTTGGAGAGGACGCAGCATCAGACCCGAAAGACCTGTAGATGATCTACTTACTGTGATTGTTTTTTACATGTCTGTGTAGAGCAGAAGATTGATTGAAACGCTTCAAACATGCAGTGCAGTGATACGGTTTCTCTCCAGTGTGAATCCTCTCGTGTGTATTCAGATGTGATGACTGACTGAATCTCTTGTTACAGTGTGAACACTTGTAAGGTTTCTCTCCAGTGTGGATCATCTCATGTGTTTTCAGATGTATTGACTGATTGAATCTCTTGTCACAGTGTGAACACTTGTAAGGTTTCTCTCCAGTGTGAATCCTCTCATGCAGTTTTAAACAGTTCGCTGTAGTAAAAGTCTTCTCACACTCAAAGCACATGTACTCTCTCACACCAGTGTGTATTTTCTGATGTTCTTTCAAACTTTGTAGACGTGAAAAACTCTTTCCACACAAATGACATGAATGTTGTTTCTCCTTTGTATGAACACTCAGGTGCTGCTTCAGGTCTGAAGCTCTCAAAAATGTTTTCCCGCATTGATCACATGTGTACAGTTTCTCTCTAGTGTGGATGTTCATGTGTATCTTAAGGCATGATGATCGTGAGAAACTCTTTCCGCAGTGATCACAAGTGAACGGTTTCTCTCCAGTATGAACTCTCATATGTGATGTAAGTTCTCCTTTTTGTGTGAAACTCTTCCCGCACTGATCACATGTGTGCGGTTTCTCTCCAGTGTGAATCCTCTCATGTGTTTTCAGGGGTCCTGAGTGACTGAATCTCTTGTCACAGCGTGAACACTTGAAAGGTTTCTCTCCAGTATGAACTCTCATGTGAAGCTCAAGACTCTGTTTGCATGTCAATCTCTTTCCACACTGAGTGCAGATGAAAGATTTATTGGCTCTTCTTTTCTTTAAATCTTTCTGAGTTTGAGAGCAACTCAAAGGTTTTTTTCCAGTTCTGAAGTGATTTATTCCCTCAACTTCACTCAATTCTTCATTCTCCTCATTTTCTTCAATCAACTCTGAAATAAAAGTATCATCACATAAAAAAATAAAAATGTAAAGTAGTGCTGTCAAATGATTAATCTCGATTAATCGCATCCAAAATAAAAGTTTTTAACATAATATATGTGTGTACTGTGTTTATTTATTATTTATATATAAACACATACATACAGTATTTTTGAAAATATTTACATGTATATTTATATTATATATAAATATATTTGATATATAAACATAACATTTTTCTAAAATATATACATGCATGTGTTTGTATTTATATATACATAAGTACACACTCATATATTATGTTAAAAACTTTTATTTGGATGTGATTAATCGAGATTAATCGTTTGACAGCACTAGTGGAAGGACAAACGTGAATCCTGATGTAACAGCAGAAAGTAGGCAATTGCTATACAACATTTTAATAATTGTGATGCAGTTTTATAAATAAATCTAGTACATTTTATATATACATCTCTGAAACTTCATTCATCAATGAATGAGGTACATGGATCTTCAAATTATGATTTTTAAAACATTATAGGCACAAATCCCATGTTTCTATAGGGAGAACTATTAAATACATTTGATCAACTACACAATTATCTAACATAAATCATTTTTGTTGAAAAAAGTACCCAGTTTACAGAAAGTGTCCCTTATTATTTGATTATTTAGCTATATTACTGCAGAGCTCTAAATAATTTTCCAATTACAACACAAACAATCTACAACTACTTGAAGCTTTATAACCGTCAGCATTATTAATAAATGAATGAAGAATAAACAACAACCTGTTTGTTGTTCAGTATCTTCAGTGTGTTTGATTCTGCAGGGTTCTGGATCTCTCATCTTCTCTCTGTCCTCTTTAATAAACTCAGTCTTTGCAGATTTCAGCTCTTCCTGATGCTCGTCTTCACTTGTGAACTGATGGAAATATTCCAGCATTTACTGCTGAATTACTGAATGTGTGATTGTTGTGAGGAGCTTCACTGAACATTAATTTCTGTGTGGAAGAAGCAGATTTGCAAAATCAACAGGAAATCAGTTTATTTATTTTTAACTAATTTACACATTTAAGCATTAATATAATTAAAGCAGATGTCCTCCAAATTCTATCTTTGAAGCCTTAAAAATACAAAGTGTTGTTCAGGGCCGGTTCTAGACATTTGGAGGCCCCCACACCCCCAATAAAAAGCACTTGAAACAAATATGATTCCTAACCTTTTTATTTATACATTTCATTTTAAACTCTGTATAGTTTTACTTGCGTAGTACCAGTCAAAAGTTTAGACATATTACTATTTTTAATGTTTTTGAAAGAAGTCACTTATGATCATCAAGTCTGCATTTATTAGATCAGAAATACAGGAAGAACTAAAATATTGTGAAACTTAAATTAATAAAATAAAATAATGTTTTTCTATTTTTTACCATACTTTAAAAAATCTATTTATTTCAGTCATAGCTGAATTTTAAGCATCAACTTCTTAAGCATCAACACATGCTTATGAATAAAAGTATTAATTTCTTTAAAAAAAAAAAAAAAAAAATACTGATATTATTATTATTATTATTATTTTGCAGTAATTTATTCACAGTTCCTGAATAACACTTCAGTAAATGAACATTACTGCTTTTAGCATTATTTTTTCCTAGCTGGGTATGAGCAGGATTTCCCCCTCCCATTTGACCAATATTAACTACATATATTGTCATATTATTATAATATTAATAAATATGGTATTATGTATTGTATTGCTACCTTAAATATGCACTATATAGCCTACAATAAAAGTGTAGTTAATCGAAACAGAAAGTAAGTGTTATGTTCCGCTGGCCCGTGGCACACCTGGACAGAGTATGAGTAGTCTCAGCCTCAGACGTCACCACGGACCGCTGGCTAAACGTCTGATGCATATGGCACACTTAACTGGAAACACTTCAGGAGTTTCGAAGTCGTAATCGGATTGGTTGAATTATACAGGATTTCTGGGAGACGTGTGTGTCGCGTTCTTTAACGTTCCGCCTGGAAACAAAAATGATGTGGCGCCAAACCCCGTAACGAAAGAAGAAAGCCGTCGTGTTTACAACTGACTACGAGCGCTTGTCAGGATCAACTAAACGCTGAATTTTCAAAAGTATGTGAAAAATGTAAAGTTCACGGCATAGAATCTATAAATATGTCAGAGAGTTTTACACACCGGTCTGTTATTGTGGCGACATTTTCACGCCCCTAAACATGACGCGGCACAAAACGAAACGTGATTGGTTGCTTTACCTGTCAGTCATATGGCCTCTAGAGCGGGCCTTGGCCATTCAAAGCGGCCAAAGTTCCCAGACCTTCAGCCGTCAGTCTGCAGGTCTGGCTACGTGAGACTAGAGTATGAGTGACCACAGGACTTCATATCTGTGAGAGCTCTCCGGCCGCTGACACAACACCAGGGCCCAAACTAGGGCTGTGCTATTTGGAAAAAAAATTGAAAATATCTAATTGTGATTTTTTTGACAGATATTGCTATTTGATTTGCGCTTTTAAATTTGCAAAGTCAAGTTTCAGCTCAATATTGTCAATAATGTGCAGCACAGTATGAATATCGTTACCCTGCTGAAAAAAACAAACAAACAAACAAAAAAAAAAACAATAGAAACCTTCACAGAAAATCTTATAATTTCCATAAAACCATTACAAAATTACTTTTTGTTTTGGGCATTATTCCAATAGGAATTGCTGTTGTTCTATTGTTTGCCATCTGCTATACTGGATTCTGATCCAGAAGAATGGATTCTGGCAGGTATATAGTATAACCGTTTAATGCACAAGTAGTTCCAAGTCAGTTTAATCACCGTTCCATATTAATGACCAATTGACCATGGAATAAGCGGGATAATCAACGGCTAGCCGTGCATTAAGTAAGGATTAATGGACCACGGGCCTCATCTGCTTGCCTATGTAAACTATGCATCATTGATATGGTGATTACTGAATTTGATCTTTTAATATTACTGTTTTAAATATATTAAGGCACTTTAAGTGTTTTTACAAGGTTTTGTCGTGCTGTTTATGATTGAAATATTGCCGTGGGTGCTTAATATGGATTGCAAATGGCCAAAACTTGCATTTTGGGAAACAGATGAAAAATTGATACGCTTGTGTAGCAGTTCTATGGATGTTGTGCCCTCCAAGTCTTCGAGCCGGTCACGTGACTGAAAACTATCAATTGTGAGTAGGATTATTTCTTCCGCATCTCATCCATCGCCTCCGTTGCTAATTCCAAAACGTTGTTTTAGACCTTAGTAACTGAGGCTTGAGCCATTGATAACAGACAAATACAGCTAATAACCAAGTTATGAGAGACAGAGAGAGATTGAGCGTGCGTGAATTACCTCTCTGAGTCTGTCTCTCATCAGCGTTCGGCAGCAGCATCCCTACTAGTGAAACTTTCATTTAAAGTTCATTTTCCTCACGAACAGTGCCGTTGTTACCTCGCTTCGCTTGTGAGAAATGTCATGTACTTTTAAGTTGCTAAACTATTTACTGACAAAGTCGTCAGAGCAGCGCTAACAACATTAGCGCGTATGTTTTCATGTGTGTAAACTGTGTGTGTCTGTAAGGGAGAGAGAGGGGGAGAAATAGAGTATGTGCTTTACGTACATAATAAAACGTAATTTTGTGGCAAAACATGGACATGATCTGTCGTTTTTATCCTTTTGTTTACTATATTTATGTATTTGGCCAGTGTCGTTGTTGGTTTTGATGTTGTAAGGCCTTTTGAAATAACTGAAATCATTTGGCGAAGTGATATGGTCATGTAATGCGGTCGAGAGCTGCCTGGAACTACGTTTGCCGTGCGTTTCCCTGAAAATAATTGCACACCTTAGAACGTTCGTCAGCCAATCAGATTCAAGCATTCAACGGCCCCGTAGTATAAAGGATTTTAATGCACTTTGCGGGTTCTTTGCCTCCACGGATTTTAATGCATGGCTAGCTGTTGATTATCCCTTACCAATACAATTCCCATTATAACCCTTAAATCCATAAAATGTTCTATTGTGTTTTGGGAGGGGTTCTACTGTTTTGTTTGTTTGTTTGTTTGTTTTTTTCTGCAGGGAAGATTATAATGGTATTACTACTTTTACAGAATTACTGAATTTCACAGGAAAGATTTGTTTATTTTTTACAAATAAAGAACTGTATTTCTTTAGTCAATTATTAAATTATTACGTTACACGGGCTGATTTATTCATTTTTAAGTATTTGGGACTTTAAGAACAAGTGAAAAATGCGTTTCAGAAAGGCGGGGCATAGAAGAGCAACAATAATGTACAGTATGTGGAAAATTATGTGTTTTTTTTTACTTTAAACCACCTAAACACATTGCATTACACCAAATACACAAAATAATGTTCTTTTTAGCAACGTCATATGACCCCTTTAATTACCGGAGAAACCGCTATATCTCCCGCTCCAACATGAATTTGCATTTGCAAGTCTGTGGGAAACACTGGTGTCTGTCAACAAACATAAACAAAAAGCATGCAAAAAATAATAATAATAAAAAAAAAATCTGCAGTATGGGAATACTTCGGATATAAAAAAAAAACGATGCAGGGTTGTCCTTGAGGACAGATCCAATTAGCAAAAAATGTAGACACAAGTGGCTGCAAAAGTTGGCAATATGTGAGCGGACACCATCCCTCCGTGCAGATAAAGGTGCGTCACATTTACAACAAGTTATAAGTTAAGGGCGTATGATTTCTGTGATGCAGAGGGAATCCTGGTGCAGTCGTGAACATGGAATTTACAGAATAACAAGGATATCACGTAAAACACAATCTGATGGATAAATCAAAAGTGGATATGATATGTGTCTGTGAATATTAAAGCACAAACAGACTGCTATATCTGCTTGTTTCTGCATGTCTCTGAGTGGTGTTGTTTTATCTACTACATACTGAAGTACGCATGACACTAATGGTGTTTTCAGTGTCTACATAAACATGAACATCACCAGAGCTGCTCTGAGAGAAAACATAAATAAATATTTATTTGAGAAAAAAACATCGTCAAATACTCTCTGAAACTCAAAGGTCCACTACAACCCGTCAAAATAAAAGTCAAGTCACCTTTATTTATATAGCGCTTTTAACAATACAGATTGTGTCAAAGCACTTAACAGTATCAATTTTAAAAAGTTCAATTTAACTTGAAGTTATGACAGAAATACAGTATATTAGCATTGTACAATATACTTAAGTGATAACAACAATAATAATATTCTTTATAATAATGAATTTATTTAAACATTACTTTTAAGGAATATCATGTTTGTCCATGTTTTAACTTAGTATACCTCTGTTGTGCAGCACTCTCCCAAAAATAAAAGTTGTTAAATTTTCATTTGATGACATTTTAAAACATTAATTAAAATGTTAAAGTGTGATATAGATATACATAAGTGTTATAGCTTTATTTTTAATTGTTTTTACATTTATTTATTTATTTTTCAGAAGGGAGACTTAAATTCTTTAATTAAAATGGTTTCAAGTTTGTTGCAATAAAGGATTTGTTCACACAAATAACTTGTTCTTATTCTTTTAAGAGTCATTGTTACTGATAATAATTATTGTTTAACACATACCGTGAAACCGTGATATTTTCTGAGATGATTATCATACTGTGAAAATCTCCTACAGTTACAACCCTATACTCAGTACACAAGAGCCATACTCAATTACCTCTTTATACATGTACAGTACTCAATTATAACATAATTACTGTGATTCAGCAAAAGATCCCACATTACAAATGTTGTAGCTCACATTCAGTAAGTCAGTCTGGACTCAGCATTTACTACAACTTTGTAAAAATCATTCATTTGAATTAATAACTGGACGTAGTTAATGTTTTGTTTTTGCACTGTGACTGGAATTTGTAGACGGTCCCTTAAACAACATTAGCGCTTATCTACACATAGCTATACATATCTGACATGAGAACAGAAAACATTAAGTAAGACTTTACAATAACTAATAATAATACAGAAGCTAAAACTAACTTTAAAAGCGACTATAACAAATAAAGAGAAGAGAAGCGTTAGCAGCAATTACACTCAGTGATCACGAGACATTCAGTAACAGCACATTATCAGTCCAAACATGGAAAATGTGTCTCATGTTTGTGTTTCTATGTGAAACACCGTGAATTACTGACCTCTCCTCAGACTCGACGCTGCAGCTGCGTCCGAAAGCTTTATGACTCGCTCCTTTATCAGACAATGACTTTACAGACAGCGTTTGTTCCTCCGAAAGAGACTTCAGACAGACTTCTGAGACAACATCACGATTTAATGATCTACAACAACAGAGCTTTGCTGAGAAGCGAGTACTTCATTACTGCTACAATACTACTTTCTCTCAGTTCTCTTCTTCTCTTGGTTAATGACAACTTTTAGGTGCATACCGCCACCTACTGTACAAGAGTGTGTAACATCATGTGATTTTAAGTGTGCTCGTATTCTGATACTGCCAATAATAATAATAATAAATCGATCAGATGAAGGCAGTAAGTGAAGATAACGCTGGAGTCTTGTTGTCTTCTTGGAATGAACTGAAGTGTTTTCATCTTCCGGAAGCAGAACAAAAAGAGGGCGTTTCTCAATTACTGGGCGTGTCCACATCAGGACAGACGTTTTTAACTCATCAGAAAAGATATGATCAGATTTAACACATTTGCTTAAAGAGGTTTTGTGTTTGATTAGAAATAAAAGCAAAAGCTGAAGATTTTTTGTGGTGTATCTTCCATCAGTGTCTTTGCAAATCTACACGATCACTAAAACTGATGGTGATTAACCTCATTCTTTTGTCTCTATACATAAAGAGACATTTGTATAGATGGCTGAACATTATCACCTGATTTTGTTAATGTGTCCATTTGCATTAAGCACCCAGTTTGCATTTGTCTGTAATTTAAATTAATAGCTTACATTTACAAAATGAGATGTTTTTAATGAAAGTAAAGTCCATGCTTAATACAATTCTCAATGAAATTAAAATGTTAAATTAGAAAAAAAAAAAAAAATCAATTTAGTTTTATACATATGTGTCAGAGATGGTCAAGTAGAGAGAGATTACAGAACAAAGAACAAAGGTCAGTTACAAATTAAGAAACGCTCTTCATCTGTGATTTAGTTGCAAATTAAAGAAAAGTTTGTTTCAAGGCATTTTGTGACTTTTCTTAAATCATAAACAAAGTGCAAAATATTTGACATTTTATTTATTGATGATTTTATATTTTATAATAGTGAATTATAATTTCAAAATATAAAGCAGAAGGTAAAAATTAATGACTAAGCCAATAAGTTGCTGCCATCTACTGGTTATAGTGGTTATTTGATGTAATTTTATTTTAAAGAATTGTTTGTTTACCACAAAAATGTTATTAAAAATAAAATTTAAATTGAATATTTTTTAGAGTTTAAAGTGCTGTAAATAGTTGTGTTGTCACTGAAAAGTGCTTGAATTTCTCTCTCAAAAGGTTGTACAAACCCTGAAATGAATGAGGTAATAACATTTGTCTATTTCTGCACAGCA
This sequence comes from Schizothorax lantsangensis, assembly GCA_027422415.1. Taxonomy (NCBI): domain Eukaryota; kingdom Metazoa; phylum Chordata; class Actinopteri; order Cypriniformes; family Cyprinidae; genus Schizothorax; species Schizothorax lantsangensis. The sequence continues at coordinate 45,055 of JAPDDO010000108.1, forward strand.
GCATGTTATCCTGTAGTTATCATTACTTCTGGTTTTCTACATCAGCGCTGTTTGAAGTTTCTCATGTGCAACAGCTCTGCTTATTATTTGATGCTTCAGCTGTATTATTGCAGATCTCTAAAGATTATTTCCTATTACAGCAAATCTAAATCTGCTTGAAGCTTTATAACCATCAGCATTATTAATAAAGACAGAAGAATAAACACCAACCTGTTTGTTGTTCAGTATCTTCAGTGTGTTTGATTCTGCAGGGTTCTGGATCTCTCATCTTCTCTCTGTCCTCTTTAATAAACTCAGTCTTTGCAGATTTCAGCTCTTCCTGATGCTCTGATGCTCGTCTTCACTTGTAAACTGATGGGAATATTCCAGCATTTATTGCTGAATTACTGTGGGCGGAGCTTCACTGATGATGTGATTCTTGTGGGCGGAGCTTCACTGATGATGTGATTCTTGTGGGAGGAGCTTCACTGATGATGTGATTCTTGTGGGAGGAGCTTCACTGATGATGTGATTCTTGTGGGAGGAGCTTCATTGAAGAATCTATCTCAAGTGTTTCTGCTGTGATTTTATTTCTACTCTTCTGACATCTTTGACAGATCAAATTTGTTACTTTACATTGTTAAAATATACTGGAATAGAAACTGCTAAATACTTTACGCTGAGCCTATAATGAGCCACGTGACACATTTTAAATCTATGTTAATATAGATAAATATGAGTAAAGTTTGACAATGGAAACAATAAATATTCCTTGTGCCGCTTTATTTTAAAAGGTTTATGATCTTTGTCTTCTTTGATCTAAGTTGATTATTGAAATGAATGTATAGTTATCATAAAAGCAGACTATATTTAGATTCATATGGACTGCTGTAACCTGTAGTGGTTGATGAAGATGAGTGTCATTAGTGTTTGTGTTATTGTTGTGTTATTATTGATGTTTCATGTCATATTGTGAGAAATAACAGTATTATCTTTCAGTAGAGCATGTTTTATAGGCTTTTATCTTATATCATGACTCTTATAATCAGTTTCTAACAGCAAACATTCAGAATAAAGTGAGATGATCTGCTGATGATCCTGAATGTCTTGTTGAATGAGTGTTGATCGTCTGAGACTCATCAATATTAACAGCTGCTGAAAACACTCTTTATTTCATGTCAATAGTTGCTGTTTTCACCTCATTTATTATGCTGATGTCTTCAGATCTCCTGAAAATGATCATTTAAAGCTTATTTCATTGGTGTCAACAGACTGAGGGTTGTTTGTTACAAATGTGCATTTTTTCTGACTTTATACTTTCAAATGTTTTTTTCTTCCTAGATATCTGCTGTTATTTTAATAAAGAAACAGAATAATGGTAGAATTAGAAATAAAAATTTGGTAATTAGCATCAGTTTTTTATGATAGACAGATGTAGATGCTTAAATGTGTCAATTAGTATATGAGTCAAAGACAAAAATGTTTTTTATAGCAATAAATAAATAAAAATCAGGCATATTTAGAACAAAAATCATTCGAGGACATATTCAAATACTATATTTAAGGATCATATATAGTGTAGCCCCAAAATACATAATTATGATATGTTAAGTCTTTATTATGAGAATTTATTAGATTAAATTATTGTTAAATTATACTGCTTTGTCTCTGAAAAACAAACACATTTTTACAGTTCAGTTTCTCTGCTTTTTCAGACAGGCACTTTATGACACTACGCTGCATGTGTCCTTATTTTCAGGTTGAACTCGATGTTAAATTAATAATGAAGGTAAAATATCAGGGATCCTCAATCTGGCTCATTAACCTCACTTTCCTGCAGAGTTTATCTCCAACTTTGAAGACACTGACTATGTTAACATGGACATCACTAATCTAATTGTTTACCTTATTCTGAATAAGACAATATTATGATTAAGGTGTTTACATGAGTTGCTTTTAGAATAATCCTTTCATGTTCCCGTTTTACATGTTATAGTAGATCGATTAATGGCATGCTGTAATGAGGCCGCTGAGGCTAATCCATTAGCAGAAGTTTATTAAGTAGAATTTCAGCAGACAGAAACGTGAGTTCAGGCAAGGGGTCAATACCAGCATAACAGTCCGATCCGTCGACATACACAGTAATCCAATAGACAAAGACGAGTAGGCAAGCAAAAGGTCCAAACACAAACATCGAGTCAGGCAGTCAAAGCAGAGGGGAAGATCCAGAATGTTCGTAGTCAGGTCAACAGGCAGAATCATACACAGAATAGGCAAACTGGATACTAGAGAAACGCTTGGTAAGGCAGGAATACTGGCAATACTTCACACAGGCCCAAAAGGCTAGCATGCTTATAAATGCTACAAACAGGAAATGACTAGAGAAGCAGAGGGAGTGGAGCACGATCAGTACTCGGGTGAGGGCTCCCTCTGCTGGTTTGGCATTACACATGCGTCATTACTTCCCCACGTGACGCCATCCAACATCCCCTCCAGAATTTCACGTATAAACATATAGTTCGTCTTCGTGATGATGCCATATACAGTTTTGGGTGTTTCATTTTTAATTTTATGAAAGCTTCAAGTGCAGTTAATTATTTGTACTTGCATACAGACGACGGCGGCGTTGAAGCTCTTTTATTTGCTGCCGTGTGTGTATCCTGTCACAAAATGTGGCGAAAAGTCCTACATGACGGTAATAGTGTGATTAAGGTGTGTACGTGTCTATACTGCACTTCAATAATGCGACTAAAACAGGAATACTCCACATGTCTTAATTCGATTTGTGTTTACTTCGATTATGACTTTAGCCGGATTAAGGTAATCAAAAATCTCTGTTTACATGGTAGACTCTTAATCAGAGTATTGTCTTAATCGTATTAAAATCTGAGTATTGATGTCCATGTAAACATAGTCACTGATCAGCATGCTCAGGTGTGTTTGATTAGGGTTAGAGCTAAACTCTGCAGGAAAGTGGATCTCGTGAGCCAGATTTGAGGATCCCTGGCCTACAGTATATGAAACAACAGGTTCTGAAAAGGTCTCTTTGGTTTGAGACATTCCAGTTCAATTGAGTGACTAAAGAATGGCCAGTCAATAGGTGCGTTTCCATTACAGATTTGCGCAAAACTTTGGCGATATTTTATAAATGTCGATATAAAATTATTGTGAAATGACGGCGTTTCCATTAACTAATGTTATGTGACTAAAACGTATCCTTTTGCCTCTCGCGATAAGTCATGGCAATGGATTTTGGTGAGATTTGATGGATTTTTGATATATTTATTCAAAGGAGGCGTATGCATGTATCTTTACAGAATCCATTAGGCGTATTTTAAATTCACAATTTTAATTTGCGCAATTTGAAGGGTAATGGAAACACGCCTAATGTTAGTATTTCTCCTAGTTGTATTACAGGGCTGCCTGCACAAAACCTGCATGGGCCCAAAGGTACAAAAGTTGCTCTGGACCCACACTGGGCCATCATGGGACTAATGTGGACAGTCCGCTAGAGTGGGCTTCTCACAGAGAGCCTGCAGTGAGCCCAAAGCTGTGGTCCTCGCCTGAGTAAGCCTGCTCTGGGCCTGTTTAGGTTTGGTGTGGGCTGGCCCTAGTCCACTGTGCCCACAAAATTTTGAGTTTCAGTTGTAGAAAGCCAGTTAAAGTAAGAAGAGGAACTGTGATCTGAATGTGTGAGCATTCACAGCATCATCCGTCCAAACTGGGTTCAGAGATGATCTCAGATCTGTGTGGGTTAAACCAGTGCGGTCAAACTAACTGAGTTTCCACAGCCAGCAGCAACACACTTCTGAAACACTAGAACACAAACCACAACACAAAGAGACAAAAGATGACCATCAGAGATGAGAGGGAAAATAATGTGTGTGTCTGTGTGTTGTTATAATTCAGTTAAGTCTGGTACAAATGTGTGTGAAGACTTTTTGCTTGACCAAGCTGGACTTGAATACTAATTATTTCAAACTACATTAAAATGGTTTAATTCATTTTCTAAAAGTGAGTCATGGATAGTGGAAACCTTCTCAGCATCAAACCAGTTTTATGACTAATAACTAAATGATTGTATTTCTAGAATGTAATGGAATGCAGGAAACTACTGAAAGAGGTGAAACTAACAGTAATGCACTTGTGCAAAAGTATCGCATATAGATTGTGTTCAGACCAAATGTGGTTAACAATACGCAGTTCTGACACGCTTCACAAAATATAAAGCAGCACTTCTCCATTACGCTCAGGCATTGTGTCACTAAATATAAATGCTATAAATAACTTTAACATGACTTAAACACTCAGTCGGTGAGATCAGATGAAGTGAACAAACACAGGAAGAGCTGATAGTATCTAAAGAAAGAGTTGAGATCATATAATGAAGAGGAAGACTGACAGAAAGAGAAGATGGCTGATAAGTGTGATCTGTGTCTGCTGGGACTGATCTTTCTCTCTTCACTTCTCACAAGTAAAGAAATCTGTCTTTTCTCTACAACACATTTAGTTTAATTAGTCTGAGAAAGAGTTTCAACATGATCAGTTTATTCTTGTGTTACATAAAGAACATACTGGATTATTCCTGAATGAACTAAAACTAGACAGTTTCACACTCAAGCATCTGATGCTGAATTATCTTCATATCAAGAGTGTGTTTGTGATTTCAACAGCTCTCTGATAAAGAAACATAGCTTGTTCTGGAGAGTGTTGATGTTTGCCTACAAAACCACAACTGGCGCTGCACCAATATACCTAAACTCGCTAGTTCAAACTTATGAGCCCTCCAGAAGCGTGCGTTCTGCAAGTGAACGACATCTTGTGGTGCCATCCCAAAGAGGTACCAAATCACTCTCACAGACCTTTTCCTGGACTGTGCCCAGCTGGTGGATGACCTCCCGATCTCAATTCCAACAGCTGAGTCTTTAGCCATTTTCAAAAAAACATCTAAAGACACATCTTTTTCGCCAGCACCTGACTAACTAATACTAGCACTTATCTATTCTATTAAAAAAAAAAAACCTAGCTACGTGTACTGTGCTGGACTAACTGAGACTTGTCATGGCACTTGTATACTGTTGCTCTCTCGATGGTCTGATTGCTTCTATTGTTCTCCTCACTTGTACGTCGCTTTGGATAAAAGCGTCTGCTAAATGATTAAATGTAAATGTAAATGTAGAGTGTGTTGTTTACATTAAGTGAGGAAAAAACAAAGCTTTTCATGCTGCTGTGTTAGAGGTTATCATTTCTTAATATATAATATGATGATCACTCAGATGTTCTTGTGTTTCAGGTTCCAGTGAAGTGAATGATGCTGAATGTGTCTGAAATTATACTCAGAAATCCAACCACACAAATCTGCAGCCAACTTCCAAATGAAACAATATTAGAAATCGTATTGTCTAACTACAGCATGGCATCATTTGTATTTGTGTCTATCACGGCGGCCAAGAAAGAGGTTCTGGTTGGTGTCCACTCAGTGCAGGTGGTGTAAGCGCCCTCTGCTGGTGGATGATGGCTCGTAAAATAACTGGAAGGCAAAATGAATTAGCTGAATGTTTGTTTGCCTTTATTAGTGTTGGAAACTCAGAAGTGAAGACCAGGAGACTCTTGGGTGTCTTCAGCAGAGTTCTTTATTGAGAACGCACTGCGTGGCTCTGCAGTCATCAAAAGCCTAACTAAGGCAGTGTTACATTGTAGTTTATATACATTTAGTGGGCAGTGCTTAGGAATGGAGACAAAGCACCTGGGTGATGACCTTAAACAAAGCATGCAAATGAATTATTCAGGTGTAGCAGCCTGCCCCATTTAACCACTCCTAATACAATCAGCATAACTACCCAAAGACTGGGGCAGGGGCACCGAGAGCCATTACAAACAAAAGGTGGGAGTCTCCATCATTTGACTTACAATAAGAGAACAGGAACTGGCAGGAACCTCTTGCTACACACTTTGTTTAACAGAATCGTTGTAATCATATTTACCATTAATGCTAAACACAATGTATTTCCCTTTAGTTTTTCAGGTGATTGTATTTAAGGACATAGGATCAGTAGATCTAAAACAGAATGTCTTTGTAATCCCACATTAGTTAACGTATTACTTCATACAACATATTAATGCAATTACATTTGTCTTGGAAATGACACCAAAACAATAATTATACATCGGTCACACTTTATATTAGGTGACCTTAACTACTATATACTTACATCAATAAATAAGTACAATGTACTTATTGTGTTCATATTGTATTGCGAAACACTTCTGCTGGTATTGAGGTGGATACGGGTCGGTTAGGAACAGGTCAACAGAGTAATTATAAATGTAAATACAGAAATTAATTACAGATGTAATTACATATAGGGGTTTTTAAATATACAAGTACAATGTAAAAACATGTATGTACACAATAAGTGCATTGTATCAAATGATTAATTTAAATGTGTGTACATAGTAGTTAAGGCCACCTAACATAAAGTGGGACCTATACATCTTTTAATAATTATACATATGTATATGCATATACGTGTATGAATATTGTCCCTTTAAGGCCACTTTTAATTTTTCTCAAAGTACAACCAATAAGATTAAATGCACACTCAAAGTACAACCGAGGGCAGTCATGTTGATTTTTTCCCCTTAAGCATACACACAAACATCAGAGCTTTACATATTATGTCACGCAAATGTCACAGCGGGTCCTCATATTCCACATTTGATGTCATTTGGCTTTTCTTGTTTATGGAGACATGCAAAATTTCATTACTAACAATATTCCATATTTCATAAAGCGTACCCCTGGAAGACAACAGAATAGGAAATTAGTGCATTACTGATCAAATGATAATTATGAATCACCACATAATCTTTAGTTGATCTGTACATCATTGTCATTGTACAGGTGTAATATGCTCAAATGTTTTTTGTATTATGGCATCTATAACATATTTATAATGCACAGATTGATTTAACAGGCTGGTGTTCTTTCAAATTGGACAAGAAGTCCTCGCCTACTAATTCAGTGAGTGTCATGCATATTTACTTGAATTATGCCTCGGGGTCTGTGGTCTCAGTTACTTATTAGTCATACAAAGTTATTAATTCACAGTCATTGTACATTTTTGTATATTTACTTTTCACTAGGGAAGGCATCTGTAAAGACTTTTAATCGCCCATTTGGCAAAATTGTTAAGTGGCTGAGATTACTATTTCAGTCAAATTAATCACATTCAATTAACTAAGTTGATGTAAGGGCTTTTTATGTGATATTTTATTTTATTAAATATGAACTGCATGTTTGTAGCACAGCATACATTTTTAAAATCTGAAACAATATTCCATGTTAAATGGCTAAGCCATTGATTTGATGTAAAATGTTGATTAGGTCGACAGCATTTATAATAAGACATGGTGACAACATAAGAATGAAAATAATGAAGCAAAATGCTGTGGATTTCTCAGAATCTGCACAATACACAGAAGATAGATATAGGAAGAACGAAACACCACTTCCGGTGAGGTGTAAACATTTTGCCCGTTTGTGGCCAACTGTAGACTTGTGTTCAAGTAAAATGATGATTGCTGAAGTCCTGCATCAACATGTGCTTTACTGTGATTTTCACTTTCAGATTACTGCAGGAGCATTTTAGTTTTAACACAATCACACCTTCTTACAGGTAAGAATTACACAATCATATCTGACTCGAGACACTTCAACAGTTTCACCCAGTGTTGTCATGATTATAATTGTCATTTTTCTTCTCCCGAGGAAGACAACAAAAAGATGGATTCCAGTAAAGCAATAAACAATTTTAGATAAAAAAAAAAAAACATTTTTGGGTGATCTATCCCTTATGAGCTGCACATATGCATTATAAGACAATTGAACATAATATGAAACTCATAAGAAAGCACAATGATATAATTTATATCATGAAGCAAAATGGCATACAAGAATAAAACCTTCTGATATTGTTCTTTAAGCAGGAACTCCATCTTTGAGTTGATCTGAATCTGAGTTGAATTTGCTGGTTTTGAAGATGAACTTTATTCACTGTGAAAACTTTAGATAATGTTTCTTTGCAGTGACTGGTTAGAATAGATTTATCCAGATGATATTTTATTGCTTGATGCATTATTGTGTCACATTTGGTGATGACGTGAATCAGACCTGAAAGATCTGAAGATGATCTACTTACTATGATTGTTTTTTGTATGTCTGTGTAGAGCAGAAGATTGATTGAAACACTTCCCACATGCAGTGCAGTGATACGGTTTCTCTCCAGTGTGAATCATCTCATGTGATTTCAGGTGTCCTGAATGAATGAATCTCTTGTCACAGTGTGAACACTTGTAAGGTTTCTCTCCAGTGTGAATCCTCTCATGTGTTTTCAGGTGTCCTGAATGAATGAATCTCTTGTCACAGTGTGAACACTTGTAAGGTTTTTCTCCAGTGTGGATCATCTCATGCAGTTTTAAACAGTTTGCTGTAGTAAAAGTCTTCTCACACTCAAAGCACATGTACTCTCTCACACCAGTGTGTATTTTCTGATGTTCTTTCAAACTTTGTAGATGTGAAAAACTCTTTCCACACAAATGACATGAATATGGTTTCTCCTTCGTATGAACTCTCAGATGATTCTTCAGGTATGAAACTCTCAAAAATGTTTTGCTGCATTGATCACATGTGTACAGTTTCTCTCTAGTGTGCATGTTCATGTGTATCTTAAGGGCTGATGATTGTGTGAAACTCTTCCCGCACTGATCACATGTGTAAGGTTTCTCTCCAGTGTGAATCCTCTCATGTGTTTTCAGATTTGCTGAGTGACTGAATCTCTTGTCACAGCGTGAACACTTGTAAGGTTTCTCTACAGTATGAACTCTCATGTGAAGCTCAAGATTATGTTTGCTTGTCCATCTCTTTCCACACTGAGTGCAGGTGAAAGATTTCTTGGCTCTTATTTTCTTCAAATCTTTCTGAGTTTGAGAGCAACTCAAAGGGTTTTTTCCAGTTCTGAAGTGATCTATTCCCTCAACTTCACTCAATTCTTCATTCTCCTCATTTTCTTCAATCAACTCTGAAATGAAATGGTTTATTTTCATTAACTCATAAAAAAAGAAATGTGAAAAGACATAAACGTGAATCCTGATGTAACAGCAGAAAGTAGACAATTGCTATACAACATTTCAATCATTTTGATGCAGTTTTATAAATACATCTAGTACATTTTATATATACATCTCTGAAACTTCTTCATTCATCAATGAATGAGGTACATTGATCTTCAAATCATGATTTTGATCAACTACACAGTTATATAACATCAGTGGCATGCACAGACCCCCGGAGGGGCACAATCGTGGATGGGGGTGGGGGGGGGGATTGGTGTGTATTGGGTTTGGTCCTCCTCGGCTAGGGGTGGGCGATATGGCAAAAATATCACTTTTTTTTTTTAGAAATATCATGTTTCACGATTTTATCGATTCTTTATCATGTTGGTTTTTCTATTTTGCAAGTTGTTTGAGCATTACAGACAAACTATTTTCCCTATTAAAGTCAGCTTTTTAAGGTAACAAAATATTAAAAAAGGATGGTTGATATTTAGGCCAAAGTGGGTGAAGATAAACATATTTGTCATAATTTTATCTTTGTTATTATTAAAGTAACTGTATTAAAGTTTTTCAGTCAAGAGTAGGGAGTGATTTCTCTCTTTGTGTTTGGTGTTTTATTAACATTAAAGGAATAATTCACCCAAAATTAAAATAGGCTAGTGTTTTATTTTTATACCATCATTTACTCACTCAACATTTGTTTTAAACCTGGATGAGTTTCCTTCTTCTGCTAAACATAAACGCTATTTTGAAGAAGGTGGAAAACCAAACAGTTGCTGGTCAACAGTGACTTACATAGTATTTTTTTTCTCCTACTGTTAAAGTCAATGTGGACCAGCAACTGTTTGGTTACCCAGATTCTTCAAAATATCTTCTTTTGTGTTCAGCACAAGAAATAAATTAATGCAGGTTTGGGACGACATGTGAGTGAAAAAATAATGACAGAAATTAAATTTTAGGGTGAACTATCCCTTTAATGACAAGCGGCAGCATGTTTAGTACTGTCTCTTTAAGACCTGCATGCAGAATATACAGACACGCATCCGTTTCTCTAAGCTGTTTACTTTCATTTTAGACATAACCAACTGAGTCTATACATAAACCTTGTGTGTTTTGACAGTATTAGCACAAAACATAACTTAGTTCAGTAATCAGGCGCTGTTTGACAGGCTTTTTATCTAGCGCGCTTTGGGTGTATTTGCTCAGAAAAAGGCGCTCGTCAGAACAGCACACGAATGATACTTTAAAGCAGATGCAGATAATGTACTTTTGTGATTGTGAATAAGTGCAGTGTCCCGTGAGAGTAACTCTACTGCTGAGTTAACACTGATGTGAATTTATGTGGCGTTGTACAGTATATTGATACGGCGACGCCAGAACTGCAGCTGATAGAATGTGCGCTCTACGCTATTTCTTCAAAAGCAGATCGTGGAGACATTTTTATCGTCCACGATCAAAAATCCTCATATCGCACACCCCTACCCTCGGCAGAAATCACAGACCGGGGGCACCGGACCAAAAGGGCACTTTAGCGTCGGACCTCAAAGGGCAGGAAAGGATTTTAGTCTTAAATGTATCTGAGTATTTAAGGTTTCTCTGTGAATCAGGAAAATCTGAAAATGAACGAGCCGGCGCGCGGAGGGTTAAAGCCGCTGCATTCAATTTTATCTTTAGACGGTAAATTTACATTTCAAATTCAATATTGATTTTAGAACCGTTGAAATTATTTACTGTATGTAACGCGAGTACTTTATAAGCATGAGAAGCTGTGAGGCTCATTCTCTGTTAGCAGTGTTGTTTGAGCTTTCACAGGAACTGTTTGTTTGCCGATCACTGTTTGTGAATAGAAGCCTAATTTCAATAAGGTAACCATGTCTCGTCAGAAAATTTGGACAAAACTGCTCAATTCCTATAGATTAATTTTACACTCTCTTTATGAAGCATCAAAGTAGTAGCTGTGTGGACTCAATGGATGGACATAAATCTCTGTTTTCACTAAAGTATATTCACTTTTGTTTCAAAGATGAGCAAAAGACTTACGGGCGTGGAACACAATGAGGGTGAGTAAATGATGTCAGGATTTTCATTTTGGGTGAACTAACCCTTTAAAGTACATTTCATCATCAAAAGTTACTAGTTTATACATTCATCATTGCACAGAGTAATTCACTTTTTCCACTCTTTTTTCTTTAAACAAATGTTTGTTTTTGCGGTTTACAGTCCCGCACCTGCACCAGTATTGAAACCCATCTCAGTCAGAGGGAGGACCTGCCATACCTACTGCTATTGAGAAGGATCAAGGGCAGGATCACCTTATGTGGTCAGACAAGCTTCTCATCCCTTCTGAAGGAACCAGCACCTTGAGTACTATTGAACTCTAAGTCCACTATGTTTTCAACCTGTTGAGTAGGTCCTTTTCAATGTCTTTATCTTCCTGCTACACTAGTCTACAACATTGATGTTGGTCATACCAGTGAGTTGTCAAGAGTAAAGGAATTGCATGCAAAGCATTGACAAACTTTTGACAAAACATTTTTCAGAGCATCATGTATTTTAATTACAAAGATATTTTAAGTTGAGCACTTTGCCAGCATTTTGAAGTTTTACAGGTCTTTTGACCTGCAGACTTCACGTGTGATATGATGGTGAATTTGTATCTTTGTTTTAAGTGTTCTTAAGTTTTTGAAAATAAAGGTTCAAACTGATACAACGTGTTGCTGTTATTGAATATACACATGCATTTGTAGTTGAACTGAACGCAGATCACATTTAATGACAAATCAGGGTTAATATGAACACTATATTAAGTCTGGAAATAACTCCCTTGGTGTTAAGTTATTGACACACCTAGTGTAGTTTTAACACTATTAGTGTTTTCCCTCCTTTTTTACGCCAAATTAGTGTTAATGGTGAACACTTACAGTGTTGTTCTAACTCTATGAAGTGTTAAAAAAGTAACACTATTTCAAGTGTTAGTTTAACTATTTAGTGTGGACCTATATAAACCCTGAAAAAGTGTTGATTTTTACACTGAGTGTGAATTTAACACTTTCAAATTTGCTGTGTAGTGATCGTGTCTTTCTGTTACACTTGATTTGTGTAAATATATGTCATATTTAAGGTAACAATGCAATACATAATATCATATTATTGATATTAATAATATGACAATATCTGTAGTCAACATTGATTAAATGGGAGGGAGAAATCCTAATGTCTAGAACCGGCCCCGGCCTACACTCCAGGTCAAATAAAAGCCATAATTAGGAAAATCATATGACATTCTTCATAAATATGATTCATTTCTGTAGAGCTGTACTGTGAATAAGAATCAAATGACTGAGTTCAGCTTTGAGAAAGAAACCAACCTGTTTGTTCCTCAGTATCTTCATGTTTGATGCTGAATACTTCTGCAATCCTAATGTCTTCACTTTCCTCTTTAATAAACGCCATCTTTATAATAGTGTGTCACGTGGATGTTTTTCTGTGAGTTTGGACAAGATGAGAATAATTAACAAAGAAAATAAATTGCACCTGCCCAGCCTTCAGGATTTGTACTACTCCAGAGTGAAGAAACGGGCAGGTAACATCATCACAGACCCCTCTCACCCTGGACACGACCTGTTTGCGCTTCTCCCTTCAGGCAGACGCTACAGATCTCTGTGCACTAGAACATCTAGGCATAAAAACAGTTTTTTCCCCTATGCCATCTCCAGCCTAAACCACTAACACAGGAATTATTACCTGTGTTCTGTAATTCTCTAACCCTAATTCTTGCCTGTAAATTCCATCCCCCCCATCTCAAATTATTCACTCTCTCTAGAACTATGTAAATATGTATGCATAATTTTCTATACAGCTGTATATATAGAGTAAATAAGGCACAAATCTGTACATAAATCTTCTGTTCCAGACTCAGACACATTATTATTATTATTATTACTATTAAGGCTTATTTAAATGTTATGTTCTTATGTCAGATATGTATGTTTATATGTATGTATGTATGTATGTACCAAGAGCTTCTTAAAAACCAGAACAAATTCCTCGTGTGTTTGCACACACTTGGCGAATAAAGCTGATTCTGATTCTGATTCTGAAATGTGTTACTCATGTGCAGATGCACTTTCCTTGAAAACATAAATAAATAAATAAAACCTTCTAAAATGTCACACAAAGCATTACAATGTTGCTTTCAGTAATAAAACATTAATTTAAGAGTTCTCGTTAGAAGCATAAAGTGCCTGAACAGTTCAAATGCTCAAAACACAAACCTTTCTTCAGACAAATCACAACAGAGCAGGAGTGTGGCACCTTGTGATGTCTTCTTCTTCTTCTTTTGGTTTTATGGCGGGTTGCGAACCAACGTCAAAGTTGCATACCGCCACCTACTGTGATGGAGTGTGAAAAGAATGAACTAAATACTCCTATATCCTATTATATAACCCACTATTCTTAATAAATCTGATAACTGCCTTTATTTGTTTTCCTGAATTAGGACCATCATTTAATATGCTGGTTATAGTGAATTCCTGGCACCCTACTGTTTGTAATTCTTCCTTAAGAATCCTCATTTCTTTATTATAAGCCTTACATTTCTTCAAAACATGTTCTACAGTCTCCTCTATTAAACAGACATCACATAAACCTGTGTTATGCTTCCCTATAATGTGTAAATTATGATTTAGATTTGAATGTCCTGTTCTTAAATGTGTGAAAATAACTTGTTCTCTTCTACTTAAGTTGTGAATTATTTTGACTTTCTTTATAATTTTTTGGACCTCGTAATAGTGCCGACCTGTATGACATGAGTTCCAAACTGTCTGCCATTTCTTATTGCACGTTTCTAAAATATAATGTTTTCCTTCTGATCTACTGAGTGAAATGTTTATATTTGGTTCTTTCATTTTTAATGATTCTTTGGCTATTTTGTCTGCTTCCTCATTACCTTGAATTCCCACGTGTGCTGGAACCCACATAAATCGAATTATTATTCCCACCTGTCGTAAACTGTATAACCTGATCATGATTTCTGTTAAAATATCAGTTCTATTTGTTTCCAATGAGTGTAAACTCCCAAGGACTGCCAATGAATCAGAGCATATTATTACTTTATCAGGTCTAACTTCATAAACCCACTCTAGTGCCATTAGAATTGCTGTCATCTCAGCTGTATATACTGATGTACCATCTGTTATCCTTCCAGCCTTCCTCACCTTAAACTCTGGAACATAGAATGCAATCCCTGTCCTTCCAGAATCTATACACTTTGAACCATCTGTATATATTTGAAGAAATGAGTAGTGAGAATTTTTTATATACTCATTTACATATGTATTTATACTAACAGCTTCAACCATTTCCCTTCTGTTCTCATGTAATTTTGTGTCTATTTCAGGTTGAGCTAGTATCCAAGGTTTCAGCCAAATCACAACAGAGCAGGAGTGTGGCGCAGCCTTATGATGTCATATCTCCCCTCCAAAATAAAAGTCCCGTTCACACGCTAAAATCAGAAATGTGCAGACATATTCAAATAGAAATAATAAAACATATCAACGATGTTCAGAGTTAAATTATTGGTGAAATACATATTTAAATTTTTATTGTTGAATGAAAACAATCTGTGAGATTTTGTAAATGGCTTCACACTTATGTTTTATTTGATCTTTTTTTATGTAGATTTATCAATGTTTAATTCAACAAACATTTGTCCATATAATTAAACTTTTTATATAGGGCAACAGACTCAGAAAAACAAAACAAAGGTAAAATAGTCGATTGTAAAAGTAACATTTTACAAAAAGTTATCAACTGGTAAAATGAATTGTGATTATGTGTGTCCTCCCTGATTTATATTCCTTATAGTAGATGAGTGTGGTGAAAAACTGAGTGAAGACATGTGCCATATAACCTAATAGGATTTCTTAAAGAAAAACACACTGATAAACACAATTAAAAATAATAGTTTTTATTGGACATAAAAGAGGACCACAAAGGAAATAATTCTATAGCTGCGTCCCAAATCGCATATGCACTATTCTATGACGTTTTGTAGTATAAATAGTGCGAGTAGTGTGTTCACACTGAAAATTCCAAAAATGAAAAGTGCACTTTAAATACCCGGATGATGCACTTAAATAACTGAAAATGAAGTGTGGAATGTTGAACACTTCATGCACTCAACTGTCGCAGCTTTAATTACGTCGCGAAGGGGGAGGGGCTACCAGACTCCGATTATTAATGACAAAATAACCTTATATAATTCATACACTACGTGGTTGAGTGCATAGTGCATAAGTACATAGTGTATAAGAGCATAGTGTATAGTGTGTCATTTGGGACGCAGCTTATGACTTTTTTGTGTGTGTTTTCACCTGTATGGGGTTTACTTGTACAATTTTATAAAAATTGTCTAAAAACACAGCAAGCAAACATCAAGAAATTAGTTAAATCCAGCAGACTGAAGTACAGCCTCATACATCAGGCTGTTAGGAAGCTCAACTCTCTCCTGTCTCTCCCCCCCCTCTCTCTTTTTCCCCATGCACCATTGAACTAGGGGTTTGCATGGGGTTTCAGAGGGGGGTGGGGTGATCTGAGTTCAGGGCTCTCACAGCCTGGGGGAAAAAGCTGTTGAGCAGTCTGGCGGAGCGGGCTCTGATGCTCTGGTACCGTCTTCCTGATGGTAGGAGCTGGAAGAGACTGTGGGAGGGTGGGTGGGGTCCTTCACGATGCTGTTGGTTTTGCTGGAGCATCGTGCAAGGAAAATGTTGGATGGGTAAATGTGTAAAGCGTACACGTGTAAATGTGTAAATCTGTAAAGACTTTTCATTCGACCATTTGGCCAAATTGTTAAGTGGCTGAAATTACTATTTCAGTCAAAAAAAAATTGCATTCAATTAACTAAGTTGATGTAAGGGCTTTTTATGTGATATTTTATTTCATTGTTATTATATTTCATTGTTATTTCTATTAAACGCATAATGCAGTGTTTTGTTCATATTGTCAGTAGATGTGCCCATGTTTTTATACACGGAATTGAATAAAACATTGGTGCCAAAAAGGCGCATGTGACTTTTTAAAATAAAATACAAATTCTGAATAAATGTGAAAGTGACGTGACATATAGCCAAGTATGGTGACCCATACTCGGAATTCGTGCTCTGCATTTACCCATCCAACGTGCACACACACAGCAGTGAACACACCCGGAGCAGTGGGCAGCCATTTATGCTGCGGCGCCTGGGGAGCAGTTGGGGGTTCGGTGCCTTGCTCAAAGGGCACCTCAGTCGTGGTATTGAGGGTGGAGAGAGCGCTGGTTATTCACTCCCCCCCACCTACAATCCCTGCCGGCCCGAAACTCGAACCCGCAAACTTTGGATTACGAGTCCGACTCTCTAACCATTAGGCCATGACTTCCCACTTCCCATGTTAAAATAGTGTTCAATAAGTATACTGTCATCCATGTGTGTCCACATTTTTATTATAAATGATTAAAATCAGAACACAAAATCCGATCAAACTGTGGTACATTTATGTTTTGGTCCTCCTTTAAAGTTGGTGAAATGTCTCTTACACCCTTCTGGTTCACACCTCGATATAGTGTTTACACAGAACAGATTGCTTGAAAGCAGCTTCACAATAATAAACCAGAAAACACATTGATAACATTGTGAAGTTCATTAATTATGAAACATTTAGTCTCACCTGTAATATGGTAACGTTTCCCTTTACCACTGTGCTGCATTGTATTTGTTTAGTTTAGATATTAATATATATATTTTTACATTACGTCTGAATTTGAAAATTAAACATTTTAAAAGTATTAAATATGAACTGCATGTTTGTTGCACAGCATACATTTTTAAAATCTAAAACAATATTCCATGTTAAATGGCTAAGCTATTGATTTGATGTAAAATGTTGATTAGGTCGACAGCATTTATAATAAGACATGGTGACAACATGAGAATGAAAATAATGAAGCAAAATGCTCTGGATTTCTCAGAATCTGGACAATACACAGAAGATAGATACAGAAAGAACGAAACACCACTTCCGGTGAGGTGTAAACATTTTGCCCGTTTGTGGCCAACTGTAGACTTGTGTTCAAGTAAAATGATGATTGCTGAAGTACTGCATCAACATGTGCTTTACTGTGATTTTCACTTTCAGATTACTGCAGGAGCATTTTAGTTTTAACACCATCACTTCTTCTTACAGGTAAGAATTACACAATCATATCTGACTCGAGACACTTCAACAGTTTCACCCAGTGTTGTCATGATTATAATTGTCATTTTTCTTCTCCCGAGGAAGACAACAAAAAGATGGATTCAAGTAAAACTGACAGACATTATCACTTTCAATCTGATGAATTGGTTTGAATGTCTACTCTAAAATAAAATAAAGAAAAAGAAAAATAAGAAAACTTGGCACTTTTTACACTTGGGTGCATGCAGTAAGATTAACATGGTAGATTTATTTATTTTTTTGCCTTTTATTATGGAAGATTCCTTTGTTTCAGTAAATTATTTTCACAATTGTATGGCTTGTAATGAAGTTTAAAAATTTCTGTTTCTTTCTTTCTTTCTTTCTTTCCCTTTTTGGCAAAGGATTGCTTACCGGAAGGGCATCCAAGATGTAGGTGACTTTGTTTCTTCAGTAGAACACAAATGAAGATTTTTAATTCCTTTAAAACCGTTGCAGTCTGTCAGACATATAATTGCAGTCAATGGGACTCACGGCTTTGAGAGAAAAAAACAAACAAAACATACACAGACCAAATTAAACCCTGTGGCTTGTGACGATACAATACATCTAAAGACACGAAACGATCGGTCTGTGCACTGAACTGAACAGTATTTATATATATTTTTTACCTCTGATCCACCGCACGGATATCGTCACGAGCAGCAGGGTTTAATTTGGTTTTGTCTGTGTATGTTTTATTTTTTTTTCTCTCAAAGCCGTGAGTCACATTGACTGCAATTATATGACTGACAGACTACAACGGTTTGAGTTAAAACTCTTTGTGTTCTACTGAAGAATTCTGAAGAAGTCACCTACATCTTGGTTGCCCTTGCTGTAAGCAGATAAACAATTTTAGATAATAAAAATAAAATCATTTTTGGGAGAACTATCCCTTATGAGCTGCACATATGCATTATAAGACAATTGAACATAATATGAAACTCATAAGAAAGCACAATGATATAATTTATATCATGAAGCAAAAATAGCATACAAGACAAACCTTCTGACATTGTTCTTTGGGGAGGAACTCCATCTTTGAGTTGATCTGAATCTCAGTTGAATCTGCTGGTTTTGAAGATGAAGATGAACTTTATTCACTGTGAAAACTTTAGATAATGTTTCTTCGTAATGTCTGGTTAGAACAGATTTATCCAGATGATATTTTATTGCTTGATGCATTATTGTGTCACATTTTGTGATGACACAGCATCAGACCTGAAAGACCTGAAGATGATCTACTTACTGTGAATGTTTTTTGTATGTTTGTGTAGAGCAGAAGATTTATTGAAACACTTCCCACATGCAGTGCAGTGATACGGTTTCTCTCCAGTGTGAATCCTCTCATGTGTTTTCAGATTTGATGACACACTGAATCTCTTGTCACAGTGTGAACACTTGTAAGGTTTCTCTCCAGTGTGAATCATCTCATGCAGTTTTAAACAGGTTGCTGAAGTAAAAGTCTTCTCACACTCAAAGCACATGTACTCTCTCACACCAGTGTGTATTTTTTTTTTTTTTTTTTTTTGGCCTGTCAGTAGCACAGATAACACATGACAGTACATATGCATGGCTATACTATCATCATTCACAGCCTTTTTTTTTCTTTTTTTTTAATTAAATATATTTATTTATTTATTTATTTATTTATTTATTTTTTAATATTAATTAATTAATTAAATTTTATATACCCTTTTACTTAACCACACTGTGACAGACAAGACCAGGGGACAGAGAAAACAAGAGAGAGAAAGAAGAAAGAAGATAGGAAAAAAAAAAAAAAAAAAAAAAAAAAAAAAAAAAGGTTGTGGGGAAAGTCAACAAAGAAGGGGAAGAGAGAGAGAGAAAAAGGAGGAGAATGGGGGATAGAGAGAGAGAGGGAGAAAAAACAAAAACAAAAAAAACAGACAATTTGCTTCAATACCTGCTGACAAAAAGAGAAAACAACCGAAGACACAACATCAAAGAGACTGCAGCAACAACCAACATCTGTATAAATCACAATAAATTCTAAATGTTAAATGTTATTGAGCAGCACACATAACTAATATTACAAAATAAGTTTTGAAGCAACAGCAGATCAAGACAATGTGTGTCTGTGAGCACCTGTTTTTACACCAATGTGAATGCTTGAGTGTACACCTGTGTGTGTGAGCGCGCTTGTGTTCATAAGGTTCCTCCATGTAAATGTTTAATAGTGTGTGTGGGGAACAACAGCCCCATCCCGCAAGGCATGAAGCAGGCACGGAACAGACCCGGGCCCCAAACATCCGGAGGCCCCCCAGGGCACGAGACCCCCAGGAGAACCACCGCAGGGACAACCGCGGCCTCCACCCAAAAAAGGGCAGAGGAGAGCCCGAAGGCGGGACCTCCGACAGCCACAGTGTAGGCGCCCCAGGGTGCCGTGGCGGCAAGCCCGCAGGCTTCACCGGCAGCCGACCACACCAGGGCGGACCGGGCCCTGGGCCCGGAGACCCAAAGGCCCCCCACCCCACAAACGGGGCCCAGCAAGGCCAGTAGGGCCAGGCCCCGCCAATCGACCGCCGAGAGCGGGCCGGCGCTCGCCCGAGCATCCTGCCCCGGCGCGAGAAATCACCAACGCACCGGCGGCATCCTCCACCGGCAGGGCATGGTGGTGGGGTGGGGGTCGACTAAGATGATGAGTGAGGCGGAGTCTAAGGCCCGACCTGACACATAGACGTAGACGACAAGCACACATATACACAAGCATATGTTCCCACCCTCATGCACGCAAACAAATATTCACACCTTCGCCCCACATGTAGACACACAAAAATGGACACAGTACCCACACTCACACTCCCCATATGCACTCTATACTCCTAGATCCAGGCACCACCACCCCCAGAGGGGTAGCCAGCGCCCGATCCCGGAGCTGAACCCCCTTCGCTCCGGCGTGGGGACAGGAAGACCACCCCGGTCCCCGCAGCAGCAGAGAAAATCAACAGCCCAGACCCCGACCGGGCGGCCAGCTCATCCTCACAGCCCCCGGCCCCAGACAGAGAACAGAGAACAGGGGTGTGAAAAAAAAAAAAAAAAAAAACGACCCCATGCTTCACCCCACCCGCTCAAATGTAGTGTTGGTGTGTGTTGTTCTAAGGTGCTTTAAAACAGGGGTGCTTTAAAACAGGGGAGGGGCACCCTCCACAAGCTTGTGTCAGCTCGTCCCCTCCCTAGAGCCCTCAATGTCTATGTGCAACTTAAAATTGAGAAGTGGGCACTGGCACCAGAGGGAAGGCTGAATGAACAGACCGCCCTCCGGATGCCATTCAGTGTGCCCACCCCCAAGGCCCTATATGTATGTGTCATGTGACAGTAAGTAATGAGAATGTCTAAGCTGTAATGTGTAATTGAGATGCAGGCGGCCACGAGGAGACAGAGGAGTACCACCTCCCCCGCATCCCAGCGACTCACCCGCACCTCAAAACCCTACCTATGTGTTGGTGTGATGGAGCGGGAGAAGTGAAGCCTTAGGGATGGGGAGGAAAACATCAGAGGGGGCAAAATACCCCCCCCTCTGGAGCCAGCTCCCCCGCTGACCCCATAGGCACCCCGTTACCCCAAATCTGCCCAGGGCGGGGGGCCCAGGCCCATCCAGACCAGGGCCCATGGCAGCCCGGGGCGGCCCACCAGACCCCACAGCAGAGGAAAAACTACCCCACCCCATCATCCAGTCACTTCCCAAACTACATAAGACAATAAGACACCCAGGTAAAGCCCGTATACCCCGCCTCTATTGGACCCCCCCCCCGCGGAGGCACCGATGCATCGAAGACCCCCACACCAGAGCCGGGCCCAAGCGCATGCACCAACCCATGCTCCCGGCGGCACACCAACCAGGACCCAAGCCCCCCAGGCCCAGCCGTAACCCCAAGCCGGAGGCAGAGCGTCCCCAGATCCCCAAACCCCCCCCGGACCAACCCCGGAACAGTGCGGCCGCCAGGCTGGCAACCTACGTCCGCCGGCACAGGCATCCCCAGCAGCGCCGCATGCCGCCGCCAGAGAAACAGCATCTAAGAGTCACCAATACCCCATCCAGGCCAAGGCCGCAGCCCCAGCGCCAAACCCCCCAAGAAACCCATCCCCAGGGAACCCCCAGATGCCCCAGGCCCATATTGCCACCCCACGCCAACAACAAAAACCACAGCCGGACAGAATCGGGACCCCCACCCACACTAGGTGATGGAGCTGATCAAAGGAGCCCAGAGAGATTGATCTAATGTGTCAGCAGAAGCTGTTTCAAGGCTAATATAATCCCACAAATAATCTCTATATTGGTTGATATTAAGATTATTTTTATTTTTCCAGTTCATGAGGACAGTCTTCTTAGCAATGCATAGGGCAGTGAAAGCCATGTGGATTGTGTTATCTTCTGTAGTGACACCATCTAGGTCGCCCAACAAGCAGACTAAAGGAGAGGCTGGAATAGAGCATTTAAGACACTTTGATAAGTCTTCACAAATCCTGTACCAGTACCTCTGAACAGGTGGACAGAACCATAGAGCGTGGATGTAATTGTCAGGTGTATTGCCTTTACAGTGTGAGCAGTTGTTAGAAGCTGTAAAACCCATCCTGAACATCCGATGACCTGTGTAGTGCACTCTATGCAGAATTTTGTATTGTATTAATTGTAATCCAGGATTTCTAATCAGTTCAAAGGTTTTTAAACATATCTGAGACCAGAAATTATGGTCCCAGCTTACTGATAGATCTGCTTCCCATTTTGCAATAGGAAGTGATACTGATTCATCTATATTGGAAAGTGCCCTGTATATTTTAGACATTAATTTGGGGGTTTTGAGATTAAGAAAATCTGACACACTTGGTGGTATTTGTAAATTGATATGATTAGACTTAAATTTCCTTTTTACAATAGATTTAATTTGTTGATATTCTAAAAATCTGTTCTTATTAATCCCATATTGTTTAATTAATTTGTCAAAGGGAATAAAGTCTGTCCCTTTGAATATATGTTCCAGGTATTTAATACCTTTACAACTCCAATCTGTGAAGTTTATCATATTGTTGTTTAGCAATATGTCAGGATTGTTCCAGATAGGGGTACGTTTGCATGGGATTAGTGAAGACTCCGTCATTTTTAGAAACTCCCACCATGCTGTCAGAGAAGAGCTGATACTGATGCTTTTAAAGCATACGTGTCGTTTACTGATCGAGCTAATGAATGGCAGATCCGAAATCTCTATATTATTGCATAATGCCTGTTCTACATCTAGCCAAGGCTCATCTAAGAGGGTGTGTTTTAACCACCCTGAAATGTGTTGAAGCCTATTGGCTAAGAAATAGTGGTAAAAGTTAGGTAGATCTAGTCCTCCTTTATCCTTGGTCTTTTGCAGCGTTTTTAAGCTAATACGCGGGGGTTTACCTTTCCAAAGGAATTTAGAGATAGAGGAGTCCAAAGATCTAAACCAGTCAGGTGGTGGTTTACTCGGGATCATTGCAAATAAATAATTAATTCTTGGCAAAACCATCATTTTTATTGAGGTGACTCTTCCCATGAGTGATATGGGTAGAGACCTCCATCTGGTTAGATCATCTTCTACCTTCTTTAAAAGTGGGATGTGGTTTAATTTAATCAAATCTGCCAGCTTAGGAGAAACATTAATACCTAAATATTTAATATTTCCAGATTGCAATGGAGTGGAAGAATTCTGGAAGGAACAATTAATTGGAAGAACTGTTGATTTTAACCAGTTTATTGAATAATCTGAGACTCTTGAGAAAGAGTTTATTAATGTAATTACCTCAGAGAGAGTGGTTTGTGAATGTTGAAGAAAAAGTAACACATCATCTGCGTAAAGACTAACTTTATGTTCTACATTCTTGCATTTAATGCCTTTAATCACTGTTGCCTGTCTAATTGCTGCTGCTAGTGGTTCAATAAAAATTGCAAACAGTGAGGGGGAGAGGGGGCATCCCTGCCTGGTGCCCCTCTTAAGACAGAAGCTAGAGGACGTTTGGGCATTTGTCCTGACACATGCTGTTGGAGAGTTATATAATATTTTTAACCAGTTTATGAAAGAGTTTCCAAAACCAAATTTGTGTAAAGTTGCAAATAGAAAATTCCAGTTAACCCTATCAAAAGCTTTTTCTGCATCTAGAGACAATATTGTAATTTGAAGGTTTCTATTGCATGAATAGTCTATCAAGTTAAGTAACCTACGAGTATTTGTTGAGGAGTGCCTGCCTTTTATGAAACCAGTTTGGTCGGAATGAATTATGAGAGGGGTTATCTTCTCTATTCTTTTTGAGATAGCTTTGCAGATTATTTTAGTGTCCACATTAATAAGGGATATTGGACGATAGCTAGTAGGCAATACAGGGTCTTTGCCTGGTTTTAGTAAGAGACTAATGTTGGCAGAATTCATATTTGGTGGAAGTCTGCCATTTTCTTTGGTTTCCTGCAACATTCTGTAGAATGTTGGTGCCAGAATAGCCCAGAATTCTTTATAGAATTCTGCTGGAAAGCCATCTGGACCTGGAGCCTTTTTATTGGGCATACTGTTCAAAGCTTCCTGAAGTTCATCTGATGTCAGTGGAGATTTTGTGTATTTTCTGATGTTCTTTTAAATATTGTAGACATGAAAAACTCTTTCCACACAAATTACATGAATGTTGTTTCTCCTTTGTATGAACTCTCAGGTGATTCTTCAGGTCTGAAGCTCTCAAAAATGTTTTCCCGCATTGATCACATGTGTACAGTTTCTCTCTAGTGTGGATGTTCATGTGTCTCTTAAGATGTGATGATTGTGTGAAACTATTCCCGCACTGATCACAAGTGAACGGTTTCTCTCCAGTATGAACTCTCATGTGGTCTGTAAGGCTTATTTTTATTGTGAAACTCTTCCCGCACTTATCACATGTGTACGGTTTCTCTCCAGTGTGAATCCTCTCATGTCTTTTCAGATTTGTTGACAGACTGAATCTCTTGTCACAGTGTGAACACTTGTAAGGTTTCTCTCCAGTATGAACTCTCATGTGAAGCTCAAGATTATATTTGCATGTCGATCTCTTTCCACACTGAGTGCAGGTGAAAGATTTCTTGGCTCTTCTTTTCTTTAAATCTTTCTGAGTTTGAGAGCAACTCGAAGGTTTTTTTCCAGTTCTGAGGTGATTTATTCCCTCAACTTCACTGAATTCTTCATTCTCCTCATTTTCTTCAATCAACTCTAAAATAAAAGTAAAAAAGGTTTATTTTCATTAACTCATAAAAAAAGAAATGTGAAAAGACAAACGTGAACCCTGATGTAACAGCAGAAAGTAGACAATTGCTATACAACATTTCAATCATTTTGATGCAGTTTTATAAATACATCTAGTACATTTTATATATACACCTCTGAAACTTCTTCATTCATCAATGAATGAGGTACATTGATCTTCAAATTATGATTTTGATCAACTACACAGTTATATAACATCAGTGGCGTACACAGACCCCCGGAGGGGCACAATCGTGGATGGGGGTGGGTGTGGGGTGTTTGTATGGGTTTGGTCCCCCTCTGTAGCTTCTTGTCACAGAATGAGGCAGAAAATACGTTCCATAGGCTACTA
Organism: Schizothorax lantsangensis; assembly: GCA_027422415.1. NCBI lineage: Eukaryota > Metazoa > Chordata > Actinopteri > Cypriniformes > Cyprinidae > Schizothorax > Schizothorax lantsangensis. The sequence goes on from JAPDDO010000108.1 coordinate 69,991, forward strand.
ATGCATCGATTAGAAATTGATTATAAATATACTAGGCTGGACTACTGCAATGCTCTTCTGGCTGGACTTCCATCAAACACAATCAAACCTCTACAAATGATTCAGAATGCAGCGGCACGACTGGTCTTCAACGAGCCCAAAAGAACCCATGTTACACCTCTCTTCATCTCATTGCACTGGCTACCAGTGGCAGCTCGCATCAAGTTCAAGACACTGATGCTTGCATACAGAACGACCACAGGCTCAGCACTACTTCCACTCACTATTACGAATCTACATCCCCTCCAGAAGTCTGAGATCTGCTAGTGAGCGACGCCTTGTGGTACCATCACAGAGAGGCTCAAAATCACTCTCCAGAACATTCTCGTTCACCATTCCTGGCTGGTGGAATAATGGACTGGGGGGGGGGGCTAGGGGTGGGCGATATCACTTTTTTTTTTTTTTTTGAAATATCACGATTCACAATTTTATCACGATTCTTTGTCATGTTGGTTTTTCTATTTTGCAAGTTGTTTGAGCATTACAGACAAACTAATTTCCTTATTATAAAGACAAAGCCTTTTAAGGTAACAAAATATAAAAAGTACGGCGGATATTTAGGCCAAAGTGGGTGAAGATAAAAATCTTTGTCATTATTTTTTCTTTGTTATTAAAAAACGAGAGCAAAGATAAACATTACAAATACACATACTATACAAATAAAATAAACTGTTTTATTTTCAGGTACAGTAGGTGTATTTAGCAGCATTCAAGAAACTGAATGAACAAATATACAAATAAAACACTATATAGACTGATTCCTATTAAAGCAACTGTATTAAAGTTTTTCAGTCAAGAGTAGTGAGTGATTTCGCTCTTTGTGTTTGGTGTTTTATTAACATTAAAGGAATAATTCACCCAAAATTAAAATAGGCTAGTGTTTTATTTTTATACCTTCATTTACTCACTCAAAAGTTGTTTTAAACCTGGATGAGTTTCCTTCTTCTGCTAAACATAAACGCTATTTTGAAGAAGGTGAAAAACCAAACAGTTGCTGGTCAACAGTGACATACATAGTATTTTTTTTCTCCTACTGTTAAAGTCAATGTGGACCAGCAACTGTTTGGTTACCCAGATTCTTCAAAATATCTTTTGTGTTCAGCACAAGAAATAAATTAATGCAGGTTTGGGACGACATGTGAGTGAAAAAATAATGACAGAAATTTAATTTTAGGGTGAACTATCCCTTTAAAAACAAGCGGCAGCATGTTTAGTACTGTCCCTTTAAGACCTGCACGCAGAATATACAGACACGCATCCGTTTCTCTCAGCTGTTTACTTTCATTTTAGACATAACCAACTGAGTCTATACATAAACCTTGTGTGTTTTGACAGTATTAGCACAAAACATAACTTAGTTCAGTAATCAGGCGCTGTTTGACGGGCTTTTTATCTAGCGCGCTTTGGGTGTATTTGCTCAGAAAAAGGCACTCGTCAGAACAGCACACGAATGATACTTTAAAGCAGATGCAGATAATGTACTTTTGTGATTGTGAATAAGTGCAGTGTCCCGTGAGAGTAACTCTACCGCTGAGTTAACACTGATGTGAATTTATGTGGCGTTGTACAGTATATTGATACGGCGGCGCCAGAACTGCAGCTGATAGAATGTGCGCTCTACGCTATTTCTTCAAAAGCAGATCGTGGAGACATTTTTATCGTCCACAATCAAAAATCCTCATATCGCACACCCCTACCCTCGGCAGAAATCACAGACCGGGGGCACCGGACCAAAAGGGCACTTTAGCGTCGGACCTCAAAGGGGCAGGAAAGGATTTTAATCTTAAATGTATCTGAGTATTTAAGGTTTCTCTGTGAATCAGGAAAATCTGAAAATGAACGAGCCGGCGCGCGGAGGATTAAAGCCGCTGCATTCAATTTTATCTTTAGACGGTAAATTTACATTTCAAATTCAATATTGATTTTAGAACCGTTGAAATTATTTACTGTATGTAACGCAAGTACTTTATAAGTAACTGTAATTTAATTACCTAAAAATGAACAGTAATCCCTTACTTTACTTTTTCAGTGGATAAGTAATTTAATTACAGTAACGCGTTACACCCAACACTGATAAGAAGCAATCAAAACCAACAAAAGAGCAACAACGTGCAAGTGCTATAACAAGTCTTGGTTAGCCTAACGTTTGGTAGCCATAAAACGTTTTTTTTTTTTTTTTTTTTTAAAGAAAACGAGTAGATAGAATATAGAAAAAAGAAACCTAGTGTTTTTTTTTACAGAAATAAGTAGATGGAATAGAAAAATAAATAAAGCTAATGTTAGTTTAAGAAAAGCTAACTTAAATGGAAGCTCAAGCATGAGAAGCTGTGAGGTTCATTCTCTGTTAGCAGTGTTGTTTGAGCTTTCACAGGAACTGTTTGTTTGCTGATCACTGTTTGTGAATAGAAGCCTAATTTCAATAAGGTAACCATGTCTCGTCAGAAAATTTGGACAAAACTGCTCAATTCCTATAGATTAATTTTACACTCTCTTTATGAACTTTTTGAAGCATCAAAGTGGTAGCTGTGTGGACTCAATGGATGGACATAAATCTCTGTTTTCACTAAAGTATATTCACTTTTGTTTCAAAGATGAGCAAAAGACTTACGGGCGTGGAACACAATGAGGGTGAGTAAATGATGTCAGGATTTTCATTTTGGGTGAACTAACCCTTTAAAGTACATTTCATCATCAAAAGTTACTAGTTTATACATTCATCGTTGCACAGAGTAATTCACTTTACACTTTTTTTCTTTAAACAAATGTTTGTTTTTGCGGTTTACAGTCCCGCACCTGCACCAGTATTGAAACCCATCTCAGTCAGAGGGAGGACCTGCCATACCTACTGCTATTGAGAAGGATCAAGGGCAGGATCACCTTATGTGGTCAGACAAGCTTCTCATCCCTTCTGAAGGAACCAGCACCTTGAGTACTATTGAACTCTAAGTCCACTATGTTTTCAACCTGTTGAGTAGGTCCTTTTCAATGTCTTTATCTTCCTGCTACACTAGTCTACAACATTGATGTTGGTCATACCAGTGAGTTGCCAAGAGTAAAGGAATCGCATGCAAAGCATTGACAAACTTTTGACAAAACATTTTTCAGAGCATCATGTATTTTAATTACAAAGATATTTTAAGTTGAGCACTTTGCCAGCATTTTGAAGTTTTACAGGTCTTTTGACCTGCAGACTTAACGTGTGATATGATGGTGAATTTGTATCTTTGTTTTAAGTGTTGTTAAGTTTTTGAAAATAAAGGTTCAAACTGATACAACGTGTTGCTGTTATTGAATATACACATGCATTTGTAGTTGAACTGAACGCAGATCACATTTAATGACAAATCAGGGTTAATATGAACACTATATTAAGTCTGGAAATAACTCCCTTGGTGTTAAGTTATTGACACACCTAGTGTAGTTTTAACACTATTAGTGTTTTCCCTCCTTTTTACACCAAATTAGTGTTAATGGTGAACACTTACAGTGTTGTTTTAACTCTATGAAGTGTTAAAAAAGTAACACTATTTCAAGTGTTAGTTTAACTATTTAGTGTGGACCTATATAAACCCTGAAAAAGTGTTAGTTTTTACACCGAGTGTGAATTTAACACTTTCAAATTTGCTGTGTAGTGATCGTGTCTTTCTGTTACACTTGATTTGTGTAAATATGTGTCATATTTAAGGTAACAATGCAATACATAATATCATAATATTGATATTAATAATATGACAATATCTGTAGTCAATATTGATTAAATGGGAGGAGAAATCCTGCCCAGACCCAGCTACGAAAAATGATAAAAGCACTTACTGAAGTGGTATTCTGAAACTTGATTAAATTAAATAAAACAGCTAAATGATTTTGATCTTCATCAAACAAAAAGAGATTAGCTTAGATAAAGTTTGATTAATAGGTGCATAAAATACTGGCCAAAAGTTTGGACCCATTACTATTTTTTATGTTTTTGAAAGAATGTATTATGTTCATCAAGCCTGCATTTATTTGATCAAAACAATAAATAATAATAACAATATTCAGCAAGAATGTGTTAAATAGATAAAAAGTGATAGTGAACACTTATATTCTTATAAAAGATTTATATTTTTAAGCATCTTTTTAATAATTACAAAATCCTGAAACAAACATTAAGCACTGTTTCTAACGTTGATAATAAATCAGCATATTAGAATGACTTATGTAGGATCATGTGACACTGAAGACTGGAGTAATGCTGATGAAAATTCAGTTTTGCATCACAGAAATATATTTTAAAGTACAGTAAAATAGAAAAACACTATTTTAAATTGTAATAATATTTCACAATATGTTTTTTTTTTTCTTCTGTATTTTAAATTGAATGTTGTATAAATAAAAAGGTTAGGAATCATATTTGTTTTTTTTAGGGGGGGCTCCTAATGTCTAGAACCGGCCCCGGCCTACACTCCAGGTCAAATAAAAGCCATAATTAGGAAAATCATATGCCATTCTTCATAAATATGATTCATTTCTGTAGAGCTGTACTGTGAATAAGAATCAAATGACTGAGTTCAGCTTTGAGAAAGAAACCAACCTGTTTGTTCCTCAGTATCTTCATGTTTGATGCTGAATACTTCTGCAATCCTAATGTCTTCACTTTCCTCTTTAATAAACGCCATCTTTATAATAGTGTGTCACGTGGATGTTTTTCTGTGAGTTTGGACAAGATGAGAATAATTAACAAAGAAAATAAATGTGTTACTCATGTGCAGATGCACTTTCCTTAAAATCATAAATAAATAAAACCTTCTAAAATGTTATACAAAGCATTACAATGTTGCTTTCAGTAATAAAACATTAATTTAAGAGTTCTCGTTAGAAGCATAAAGTGCCTGAATAGTTCAAATGCTCAAAACACAAACCTTTCTTCAGCCAAATCACAACAGAGCAGGAGTGTGGCGCAGCCTTATGACGTCATATCTCCCCTCCAAAATAAAAGTCCCGCTCACACACTAAAATCAGAAATGTGCAAACATATTCAAATAGAAATAATAAGTTAAATGAGTTAAATTCTTGGTGAAATACATATGGACATTGTGCTAAAAAAGAACTAGAAATGAAAGAGTTTGAACTACATCTAATACGTGAGATTCTGTAAATGATTCAACACTTTATATAGTATGAGATTACATACACAGGGAAAAAAAAGGATAAAATATATTTGAATAATCATAATATTCATATAACCATAAATAATAAAAAAATACTGTTGATGTTGATCAAATGCCATGTCTATAATTTTAAATTATTTTCATTTATTTGTGCAGATCGGCTTCTAAAGGAAAATTCAGCGCACCTTGTACACGCACTAATTTTCCCCGTGTTATTTCCCTCCTGAGAAATAATATAGAGCGTTCAAAATCAGTCACTTGTGAGGTTATTTCAGAGCGTATGTGTCGTTTTTCCCACAACGCAAACAAGCCAAATAAAACTGATGAAATACATAATCTAGTCATGATTTTTATGATCATGCTTATTTGAATTTCCACACACCGCTAGACTTAAAGCCGAGCTGCACATCTCTCGGGGTGTCCTCATTAGGGCCGAGATGGTAACATTTATCGAGCAGATGATTCTTGGACCGTCCTGCCCATTCACACAGAAAGAGAGCGGAAGCGTTCAGCGGATGAGTGAAAGTCTCATTACCCAGCAGGCTCAGCAAAAGCCCAACAGAGGCACTTTACAGCCTAAGACACAAAACGAGCGGTTTGTGTGAGAAAACGAACAGTATTTATATAGTTTTTTTTTACCTCTTGTACACAACCATGTCCAAGTGATCTGAGTGTGCGCACACATCCGGTGTGTGATGTGTGTGCACGCGCGCAGGGCCGTAGCTAGAGGATTGGGGCCCCCTGAAAAAATATTGATGTGGGCCCCCCACACACACACATATCATATAATGTACAATATACAAGCATGGAACCAAATTGCATGCTTTTTTTGTGGTTTTCATAATATCTCAGTTATACAACTAATAAAATATTAGAATTATTCACAGAACATGGGCCTATATAGTAAAATTCCTGGATTTTGTGGGGCCCCCTGGGCAGTGGGGGCCCCTAGAATTGTCACCACCTTTCACCCCACTAGCAACGGCCCTGTGTGCGCGCTCTGGCTTAGTCTGCCATTATATGACTGACAGACTAGAACGGTTTGACCTAAAAATATAAAAATTAGATCTACTGAAGAAAAAAAGACACCTACATCTTGAATGCCCTTGGGGTAAGCTGATAGATACCACATTTTAATTTCAAAGTGAACTATCCCTTTAAGTGCAAGATTCCAAAAAGCGAAAATGAATCTAATCATTAAATCTCCTCGTTGCCATAAGAAGTTTGAAACGTGATTTAAGACTTTTTAATGATAGTTAAGGTCTTATTTTACATTAAGGATCTGTGCACACCCTGTGTCTAAAGCTTTGTTAGCTTACTGTAGCTCAAAGAGTCGTGAGAAGATGAATGAATAAAAACCAACCTCCTTGTTCCTCGTGTTTTATTCTGCAGGGTTCTGGTTCCTCGTGTTTTATTCTCCCGGGTTCTGGTTCCTCGTGTTTTATTCTCCCGGGTTCTGGTTCCTCGTGTTTTATTCTGCAGTGTTCTGGTTCCTCGTGTTTTATTCTGCAGGGTTCTGGTTCCTCGTGTTTTATTCTCCCGGGTTCTGGTTCCTCGTGTTTTATTCTCCCCGGTTCTGGTTCCTCGTGTTTTATTCTGCAGGGTTCTGGTTCCTCGTGTTTTATTCTGCAGGGTTCTGGTTCCTCGTGTTTTATTCTCCCCGGTTCTGGTTCCTCGTGTTTTACTCTGCAGGGTTCTGGTTCCTCGTGTTTTATTCTGCAGGGTTCTGGTTCCTCGTGTTTTATTCTCCCGGGTTCTGGTTCCTCGTGTTTTATGCTGCAGTGTTCTGGTTCCTCGTGTTTTATTCTGCAGGGTTCTGGTTCCTCGTGTTTTATTCTCCCGGGTTCTGGTTCCTCGTGTTTTATTCTCCCCGGTTCTGGTTCCTCGTGTTTTATTCTGCAGGGTTCTGGTTCCTCGTGTTTTATTCTCCCGGGTTCTGAATCTGGTTCCTCGTGTTTTATTTTCCCGGGTTCTGGTTCCTCGTGTTTTATTCTGCAGGGTTCTGATTCCTCGTGTTTTGTTCTGCAGGTTTCTGGTTCCTCGTGTTTTATTCTGCAGGGTTCTGGTTCCTCGTGTTTTATTCTCCCCGGTTCTGGTTCCTCGTGTTTTATTCTGCAGGGTTCTGGTTCCTCGTGTTTTATTCTCCCGGGTTCTGGTTCCTCGTGTTTTATTCTGCAGTGTTCTGGTTCCTCAAGTTTTATTCTGCAGGGTTCTGGTTCCTCGTGTTTTATTCTCCCGGGTTCTGGTTCCTCGTGTTTTATTCTGCGGGGTTCTGGTTCCTCGTGCTTTATTCTCCCGGGTTCTGGTTCCTCGTGTTTTATTCTGCAGGGTTCTGGTTCCTCGTGTTTTATTCTCCCCGGTTCTGGTTCCTCGTGTTTTATTCTCCCCGGTTCTGGTTCCTCGTGTTTTATTCTGCAGGGTTCTGGTTCCTCGTGTTTTATTCTCCCGGGTTCTGAATCTGGTTCCTCGTGTTTTATTTTCCCGGGTTCTGGTTCCTCGTGTTTTATTCTCGAGGTTTCTGGTTCCTCGTGTTTTATTCTGCAGGTTTCTGGTTCCTCGTGTTTTATTCTGATTCCTCGTGTTTTGTTCTGCAGGGTTCTGGTTCCTCGTGTTTTATTCTGCAGGGTTCTGGTTCCTCGTGTTTTATTCTCCCCGGTTCTGGTTCCTCGTGTTTTATTCTGCAGGGTTCTGGTTCCTCGTGTTTTATTCTCCCGGGTTCTGGTTCCTCGTGTTTTATTCTGCAGTGTTCTGGTTCCTCGTGTTTTATGCTGCAGTGTTCTGGTTCCTCGTGTTTTATTCTGCAGGGTTCTGGTTCCTCGTGTTTTATTCTCCCGGGTTCTGGTTCCTCGTGTTTTATGCTGCAGTGTTCTGGTTCCTCGTGTTTTATTCTGCAGGGTTCTGGTTCCTCGTGTTTTATTCTCCCGGGTTCTGGTTCCTCGTGTTTTATTCTCCCCGGTTCTGGTTCCTCGTGTTTTATTCTGCAGGGTTCTGGTTCCTCGTGTTTTATTCTCCCGGGTTCTGAATCTGGTTCCTCGTGTTTTATTTTCCCGGGTTCTGGTTCCTCGTGTTTTATTCTCGAGGTTTCTGGTTCCTCGTGTTTTATTCTGCAGGTTTCTGGTTCCTCGTGTTTTATTCTGCAGGGTTCTGATTCCTCGTGTTTTGTTCTGCAGGGTTCTGGTTCCTCGTGTTTTATTCTGCAGGGTTCTGGTTCCTCGTGTTTTATTCCTCCCCGGTTCTGGTTCCTCGTGTTTTATTCTGCAGGGTTCTGGTTCCTCGTGTTTTATTCTCCGGGTTCTGGTTCCTCGTGTTTTATTCTGCAGTGTTCTGGTTCCTCAAGTTTTATTCTGCAGGGTTCTGGTTCCTCGTGTTTTATTCTCCCGGGTTCTGGTTCCTCGTGTTTTATTCTGCGGGGTTCTGGTTCCTCGTGCTTTATTCTCCCGGGTTCTGGTTCCTCGTGTTTTATTCTGCAGGGTTCTGGTTCCTCGTGTTTTATTCTCCCCGGTTCTGGTTCCTCGTGTTTTATTCTGCAGGGTTCTGGTTCCTCGTGTTTTATTCTGCAGGGTTCTGGTTCTTCGTGTTTTATTCTCCCCGGTTCTGGTTCCTCGTGTTTTATTCTGCAGGGTTCTGGTTCCTCGTGTTTTATTCTCCCGGGTTCTGAATCTGGTTCCTCATGTTTTATTTTCCCGGGTTCTGGTTCCTCGTGTTTTATTCTCGAGGTTTCTGGTTCCTCGTGTTTTATTCTGCAGGTTTCTGGTTCCTCGTGTTTTATTCTGATTCCTCGTGTTTTGTTCTGCAGGGTTCTGGTTCCTCGTGTTTTATTCTGCAGGGTTCTGGTTCCTCGTGTTTTATTCTCCCCGGTTCTGGTTCCTCGTGTTTTATTCTGCAGGGTTCTGGTTCCTCGTGTTTTATTCTCCCGGGTTCTGGTTCCTCGTGTTTTATTCTGCAGTGTTCTGGTTCCTCGTGTTTTATTCTGCAGGGTTCTGGTTCCTCGTGTTTTATTCTCCCGGGTTCTGGTTCCTCGTGTTTTATTCTGCGGGGTTCTGGTTCCTCGTGCTTTATTCTCCCGGGTTCTGGTTCCTCGTGTTTTATTCTGCAGGGTTCTGGTTCCTCGTGTTTTATTCTGCAGGTTTCTGGTTCCTCGTGTTTTATTTTCCCGGTTTCTGGTTCCTCGTCTTTTATTCTGCAGGGTTCTGGTTCCTCGTGTTTTATTCTGCAGGTTTCTGGTTCCTCGTGTTTTATTCTCCCGGGTTCTGGTTCCTCGTGTTTTATTCTGCAGGGTTCTGAGTTCAAATGCTCAAAACACAAACCTTTCTTCAGCCAAATCACAACAGAGCAGGAGTGTGGCGCAGCCTTATGACGTCATATCTCCCCTCCAAAATAAAAGTCCTTTTCACACGCTAAAATCAGAAACGTGCAGACATATTCAAATACAAATAATAAAACATATCAACGATGTTCAGAGTTAAATTATTGGTGAAATAGACATTTAAATTGTTATTGTTGAATGAAAAAAATCTGTGAGATTTTGTAAATGGCTTCACACTTCTATGTTTTATTTGATCTTTTTCTTTAATAGATTTATCAATGTTTAATTCAACAAACATTTGTCCATATAATTAAACTTTTTATATAGGGCAACAGACTCAAAAACAAACAAAAAAAACAATGGTAAAATAATCAATGATAAAACTAACATTTTACAAAAAGTTATCAACTGGTAAAATGAATTGTGATTATGTGTGTCCTCCCTGATTTATATTCCTTTTAGTAGATGAGTGTGGTGAAAAAACTGAGTGAAGACATGTGCCATATAACCTAATAGTGATTTCTTAAAAAAAAAAAAAAAAAGAAACACTGATATACACATGCAAATAATAGTTTTTATTGGACATAAAAGAGGACCACAAAGGAAATAATTCTATGACTTATTTTGTGTGTTTTCGCCTGTATGGGGTTTACTTGTACAATTTTATAAAAATAGTCTAAAAACAAAGCAAACAAACATCAGCAAACATCAAGAAATTAGTTAATTTCAGATTACTGCAGGAGCATTTCAGTTGTAACAGCATCACTTCTTCTTACAGGTAAGAATTACACAATCATATCTGACTCGAGACACTTCAACAGTTTCACCCAGTGTTGTCATGATTATAATTGTCATTTGTGTCAGGTTGCAGACCCCTGCCCTCGGGGGTCACGCTGTATGGATCTTGGGTGTCTGCAGGCCTGGAGAGTGTTTCCTACTAAGGCAGCACTTAACTGTATGTTGCTTAAATGACTCTTCAGTTCGTCGAGACAAAGGAGTTCTCTTTTCCCTTGATTGGATTAGCTATTATCATGTTGAGAGGAACTAATCCAGACAATGAGGGTGTTGTCAGTTTTACCACCTCGTGGTGGCTGTGTGGGGAATCTTTAGATCCTGTTTTGGGAATGTGTTTATTCTGCAGCTTTTTGGTGGGTCTGTTCTGCAGAGGCCTTACACAATGAAGAACAAAATAAAAAATAAATCTCAGTCTCTCTTAAAAGTGTTAGTCTCTTCTTCATCTTCCTGAACAAGAACAGTTTGTAAAAACTCCTGCTTTCCTTCATGAAAGAGTAACAAACTACAAGTGACACATATGCATTATAAGACAACTAAACATAATATGAAACTCATAAGAAAGCACAATGATATAATTTATATCATGAAGCAAAATGATATACAAGAATTAAACTTTCTGACATTGTTCTTTGGGCAGGAACTCCATCTTCGAGTTGATCTGGATCTCAGTTGAATCTGCTGGTTTTGAAGATGAACTTTATTCACTGTGAAAACTTTAGATAATGTTTCTTCGTCATGTCGCTTGTTATGACAGATTTATCCAGATGATATTTTATTGCTTGATGCATTATTGTGACACATTTGGAGAGGACGCAGCATCAGACCTGAAGATGATCTACTTACTGTGATAGTTTATTGTATGACTGTGTAGAGAAGATGAATCACTGAAACGCTTCCCACATGCAGTGCAGTGATACAGTTTCTCTCCAGTGTGGATCCTCTCATGTGTTTTCAGATTTGATGAATGTCTGAATCTCTTGTCACAGTGTGAACACTTGTAAGGTTTCTATCCAGTGTGGATCCTCTCATGTGTTTTCAGATTTGATGACTGACTGAATCTCTTGTCACAGTGTGAACACTTGTAAGGTTTCTCTCCAGTGTGGATCATCTCATGCAGTTTTAAACAGTTCGCTGTAGTAAAAGTCTTCTCACACTCAAAGCACATGTACTCTCTCACACCAGTGTGTATTTTATGATGTATTTTCAACTTTTGTAGACGTGAAAAACTCTTTCCACACAAATGACATGAATGTGGCTTCTCCTTTGTATGAACTCTCAGGTGCTGCTTCAGGTCTGAAGCTCTCAAAAATGTTTTCCCGCATTGATCACATGTGAACAGTTTCTCTCTAGTGTGGATGTTCATGTGTATCTTAAGATGTGATGATCGTGATAAACTCTTCCCGCACTGATCACAAGTGAAAGGTTTCTCTCCAGTGTGAACTCTCATATGTGATGCAAGACTTCCTTTTATTGTGAAACTCTTCCCGCACTGATCACAAGTGAAAGGTTTCTCTCCAGTGTGAATCATCTCATGTGTTTTCAGGGGTCCTGACCGACTGAATCTCTTGTCACAGTGTGAACACTTGTAAGGTTTCTCTCCAGTGTGAATCCTCTCATGTGTTTTCAGATTTGATGACACACTGAATCTCTTGTCACAGTGTGAACACTTGTAAGGTTTCTCTCCAGTGTGAATCCTCTCATGTGTTTTCAGATTTGATGACACACTGAATCTCTTGTCACAGTGTGAACACTTGTAAGGTTTCTCTCCAGTATGAACTCTCATGTGAAGCTCAAGACTATATTTGCATGTCCATCTCTTTCCACACTGAGTGCAGGTGAAAGATTTCTTGGCTCTTCTTTTCTTTAAATCTTTCTGAGTTTGAGAGCAACTCAAAGGTTTTTCTCCAGTTCTGAAGTGATTTATTCAACTTCACTCAATTCTTCATTCTCCTCATTTTCTTCAATCAACTCTGAAAAAAATGGTTTATTTTCAATAACTCATAAAAAAAGTGAAAAGACAAACGTGAATCCTGATCCTTAATGTGAAGCAGAAAGTAGACAATTGCTATACAACATTTCAATCATTTTGATGCAGTTTTATAAATACATCTAGATCATTTTATATATACAGTATACACCTCTGAAACTTCTTCATTCATCAATGAATGAGGTACATTGATCTTCAAATTATGATTTTTAAAACATTATAGGCACAAATCCCATGTTTCTATAGGGAGAACTATTAAATATGTTTGATCAACTACACAGTTATATAACATCAGTGGCGTGCACAGACCCCGGAGGGGCACAATCGTGGATGGGGGGTGGGGTGTTTGTATGGGTTTGGTCCCCTTCTGTAGCTTCTTGTCACAGAATGAGGCAGAAAATACGTTCCATAGGCTACTAATGCATCAATTAGAAATGGATTATAAATACACTCAATTATTATGAAAATACCAGAGATCAGTGGCGTGCACAGACCTCCGGAGGGGCAGGGGCAAAATGGCGTAACAAGGGCACAATCGTGGACTGGGGGGGGTGGCTAGGGGTGGGCGATATGGCAAAAATATCACAATTTTTTTTTAGAAATATCACGATTCACAATTTTATCACGATTCTTTGTCATGTTGGTTTTTCTATTTTGCAAGTTGTTTGAGCATTACAGACAAACTAATTTCCTTATTATAAAGACAAAGCCTTTCAACGTAACAAAATATAAAAAAGTACGGCGGATATTTAGGCCAAAGTGGGTGAAGATAAAAATCTTTGTCATTATTTTTTCTTTGTTATTAAAAAATGAGAGCAAAGATAAACATTACAAATACACATAATATACAAATAAAATAAACTTTTATTTTCAGGTACAGTAGGTGTATTTAGCAGCATTCAAGAAACTGAATGAACAAATATAAAAATAAAACACTATATAGACTGATTCCTATTAAAGCAACTGTATTAAAGTTTTCAGTCAAGAGTAGTGAGCGATTTCTCTCTTTGTGTTTGGTGTTTTATTAACATTAAAGGAATAATTCACCCGAAAATTAAAATAGGCTAGTGTTTTATTTTTATACCTTCATTTACTCACTTAAAAGTTGTTTTAAACCTGGATGAGTTTCCTTCTTCTGCTAAACATAAACGCTATTTTGAAGAAGGTGGAAAACCAAACAGTTGCTGGTCAACAATGACTTACATAGTATTTTTTTTCTCCTACTGTTAAAGTCAATGTGGACCAGCAACTGTTTGGTTACCCAGATTCTTCAAAATATATTCTTTTGTGTTGAGCACAAGAAATAAATTAATGCAGGTTTGGGACGACATGAGTGAAAAAATAATGACAAATTAAATTTTAGGGTGAACTATCCCTTTAATGACAAGCGGCAGCATGTTTAGTACTGTCCCTTTAAGACCTGCACGCAGAATATACAGACACGCATCCATTTCTCTCAGCTGTTTACTTTCATTTTAGACATAACCAACTGAGTCTATACATAAACCTTGTGTGTTTTGACAGTAGTAGCACAAAACATAACTTAGTTCAGTAATCAGGCGCTGTTTGACGGGCTTTTTATCTAGCGCTTTGGGTGTATTTGCTCAGAAAAAGGCGCTCACCAGAACAGCACACGAATGATACTTTAAAGCAGATGCAGATAATGTACTTTTGTGATTGTGAATAAGTGCAGTGTCCCGTGAGAGTAACTCTACCGCTGAGTTAACACTGATGTGAATTTATGTGGCGTTGTACGGTATATTGATACGGCGGCGCCAGAACTGCAGCTGATAGAATGTGCGCTCTACGCTATTTCTTCAAAAGCAGATCGTGGAGACATTTTTATCGTCCACGATCAAAAATCCTCATATCGCACACCCTACCCTCGGCAGAAATCACAGACCGGGGGCACCGGACCAAAAGGGCACTTTAGCGTCGGACCTCAAAGGGGCAGGAAAGGATTTTAGTCTTAAATGTATCTGAGTATTTAAGGTTTCTCTGTGAATCAGGAAAATCTGAAAATGAACGAGCCGGCGCGCGGAGGGTTAAAGCCGCTGCATTCAATTTTATCTTTAGACGATAAATTTACATTTCAAATTCAATATTGATTTTAGAACCGTTGAAATTATTTACTGTATGTAACGCAAGTACTTTATAAGTAACTGTAATTTAATTACCTAAAAATGAACAGTAATCCCTTACTTTACTTTTTCAGTGGATAAGTAATTTAATTACAGTAAAAAGTGATAGTGAACACTTATATTCTTATAAAAGATTTATATATTTAGTATAGTAAAATAGAAAAACATTATTTTAAATTGTAATAATATTTCACACGGGGAGCTCCTAATGTCTAGAACCGGCCCCGGCCTACACTCCAGGTCAAATAAAAGCCATAATTAGGAAAATCATATGTCATTCTTCATAAATATGATTCATTTCTGTAGAGCTGTACTGTGAATAAGAATCAAATGACTGAGTTCAGCTTTGAGAAAGAAACCAACCTGTTTGTTCCTCAGTATCTTCATGTTTGATGCTGAATACTTCTGCAATCCTAATGTCTTCACTTTCCTCTTTAATAAACGCCATCTTTATAATAGTGTGTCACGTGGATGTTTTTCTGTGAGTTTGGACAAGATGAGAATAATTAACAAAGAAAATAAATGTGTTACTCATGTGCAGATGCACTTTCCTTAAAAACATAAATATATAAAACCTTCTAAAATGTTATACAAAGCATTGCAATGTTGCTTTCAGTAATAAAACATTAATTTAAGAGTTCTCATTAGAAGCATAAAGTGCCTGAACAGTTCAAATGCTCAAAACACAAACCTTTCTTCAGACAAATCACAACAGAGCAGGAGTGTGGCGCAGCCTTATGATGTCATATCTCCCCTCCAAAATAAAAGTCCCGTTCACGCTCTAAAATCAGAAATGTGCAGACATATTCAAATACAAATAATAAAACATATCAACGATGTTCAGAGTTAAATTCTTGGTGACATACACATTTAAATTGTTATTGTTGAATGAAAACAATCTGTGAGATTTTGTAAATGGCTTCACACTTCTATGTTTTATTTGATCTTTTTTTTTCATAGATTTATCAATGTTTAATTCAACAAACATTTGCCCATATAATTAAACATTTTATATAGGGCAACAGACTCAAAAAAAAAAAAAACAATTGTAAAATAGTCAATGGTAAAACTAACATTTTACAAAAAGTTATCAACTGGTAAAATGAATTGTGATTATGTGTGTCCTCCCTGATTTATATTCCTTATAGTAGATGAGTGTGGTGAAAAACTGAGTGAAGACATGTGCCATATAGAAATAGTGATTTCTTAAAGAAAAACACACTGATAAACACATGCAAATAATAGTTTTTATTGGACATAATAGAGGACCACAAATGAAATAATTCTATGACTTTTTGTGTGTTTTCGCCTGTATGGGGTTTACTTGTACAATTTTATAAAAATTGTCTAAAAACAAAGCAAACAAACATCAGCAAACATCAAGAAATTAGTTAAATTAGTTAAATCCAGCAGACTGAAGGACAGCTTCATACATCAGGCTGTCAGGAAGCTCAACTCTCTCCCCCCCCCTCTCTTTTTCCCCATGCACCATTGAACTCTGACCCTCTGACCCCCCACCCACACACACACACACACACACACACACACACACTGGGTGCTTCTCAATATCCCCCTCGCTCCTCCTCCGTCCTCCATCCTATGACCCAGAAACCGATCGAGCTCAGCCATCTTGAAGGACATCTCAATTCTCTAATTGCACCGCGAGGAACGAGGAGTGAGGAGCCTTCCAGAGGAGCTATGAGCGAGGATACACAGGTGTATCAAGTCAAGTCAAGTTGAGCTTTATTGTCATTCCGCTACATGTGGGGACATACAGTGGAACGAAATGTCGTGCTCACAGGACCACGGTGCTACATAAATACAGACATACAACAATGAAGTAAAACACTATAAACCTATACACAACTAACCTACTGACAGATTTGACTAGGTATACTATATATAAATGTTTACTCTATACAACTAAAGATAAAAGATAAAAAATACAAACTATACGAATGCTTCAATGCTTCACATAAATGCTGTGCATGTGCAGAGAGAAACATTGTGAGTCAAGCAGCTGGCTGGGGAACAGTGCAGGATGACATTTTTTTTTTTTTTTTTTTTTTTTTTTTTTTTCGGCCTGTCAGTAACACAGATAACACATGACAGTACGTATGTGTAGCTATATTATCATCATTCACAGCCTTTTTTTTTTTTTTTTTTTTTTTTAATTAATTTTATTTTATATACCCTTTATTTAACCACACTATGACAGACAAGACCGGGGACAGAGAAAACAAAGAGAGAAAGAAAAAAAAAGAAGAAAAAAAAAAAAAAAAAAAAAAAAAAAAAAAAAAAAAAAAAAAAAAAAAAAAAAAAAAAAAAAAAAAAAAAAAACAGACAATTTGCTTCGATACCTGCTGACAAAAAGAGAAAACAACAGAAGAAAACAACAGAAGACACAACATCATAGAGACTGCAGCAACAACCAACATCTGTATGAGTCACAATAAATTCTAAATGTTAAATGTTATTGAGCAGCACACATAACTAATATTACAAAATAAGTTTTGAAGCAACAGCAGATCAAGACAAAGCGTGTCTGTGAGCACCTGTTTTTACACCAATGTGACTGCTTGAGTGTACACCTGTGTGTGTGAGCGTGCTTGTGTTCATAAGGTTCCTCCATGTAAATGTTTAATAGTGTGTGTGGGGCACAACAGTCCCATCCCGCAAGGCATGAAGCAGGCGCGGAAAAGACTCGGGCCCCAAACATCCGGGGGCCCCCCGGGGCACGGCACCCCCAGGAGAACCACCGCAGGGACAACCGCTGCCTCCACCCAGAAAAGGGCAGAGGAGAGCCCGAAGGCGGCACCTCCCGACAGTCACAGTGCAGACGCCCCAGGGTGCCGTGGCGGCAAACCCGCAGGCTCCACCGGTAGCCGACCACACCAGGGCAGACCGGGCCCTGGGCCCGGAGATCCAAAGGCCCCCCACCCCCCAATCGGGGCCCAGCAAGGCCAGCAGGGCCAGGCCCCGCCAAGCGACCGCCGAAAGCGGCCGACGCCCACCCGAGCATCCTGCCCCGGCGCGAGAAACCACCAACGCACCGGCGACATCCTCCACCGGCAGTGCATGGTGGTGGGGTAGGGGTCGGCTGAGATGATGAGTGAGGCGGAGTCTAATGCCCGACCTGACACATAGACGTAGACGAACAAGCACACATATACACAAGCATACGCTCCCACCCTCATGCACGCAAACGAATATTCACACCCTCGCCCCACATGTAGACACACAAAAATGGACAAGGTACCCACACTCACACTCCCCATATGCACTCTATACTCCTAGATCCAGGCACCACCACCCCCAGAGGGGAAGCCAGCGCCCGATCCCCGGAGCTGAACCCCCTTCGCTCCGGCGTGGGGACAGGAGGACCACCCCGGTCCCCGCAGCAGCAGAGAAAACCAACAGCCCAGACCCCGACCGGGCGGCCAGCTCATCCTCACAGCCCCCGGCCCCAGACAGAGGACAGAGAGTGTGAGAAGAAAAAAAAAAAAAGACCCCAAGCTTCACCTCACCCGCTCAAATGTAGTGTTGGTGTGTGTTGTTCTAAGGTGCTTTAAAACAGTGGTGCTTTAAAACAGGGGAGGGGCACCCTCTACAAGCTTGTGTCAGCTCGTCCCCTCCCTAGCGCCCTCAATGTCTATGTGCAACTTAAAATTGAGAAGTGGGCACTGGCACCAGAGGGAAGGCTGAATGAACAGACCGCCCTCCGGATGCCATTCAGTGTGCCCACCCCCAAGGCCCTATATGTATGTGTCATGTGACAGTAAGTAATGAGAATGTCTAAGCTGTAATGTGTGATTGAGATGCAGGCGGCCACGAGGAAACAGAGGAATACCACCTCCCCCCGCATCCCAGCGACACACCCGCACCCCAAAACCCTACCTATGTGTTGATGTGATGGAGCGGGAGAAATGAAGCCCTAGGGATGGGGAGGAAAGCATCAGAGGGGGCAAAATACCCCCCCCCTTTGGAGTCAGCTCCCCCGCTGACCCCCATAGGCACCCCCGCTACCCCAAATCTGCCCAGGGAGGGGGCCCAGGCCCATCCAGACCAGGGCCTATGGCAGCCCGGGGCGGCCCATCAGACCCCACAGCAGAGGAAAAACTACCCCACCCCATCATTCAGTCAGCTCCCAGACTACAAAAGACAATAAGACACCCAGGTAAAGCCCATTTACCCCGCCTCTATTGGACCCCCCCCTGCGGAGGCACCGATGCATCGAAGACCCCCACACCAGAGCCGGGCCCAAGCGTATGCACCAACCCATGCTCCCGGCGGCACACCAACCAGGACCCAAGCCCCCCAGGCCCAGCCGTAACCCCAACCCGGAGGTAGAGCGCCCCCAGAACCCCAAGCCCCCCCCCGGACCAACCCCGGAACAGTGCGGCCGCCAGGCTGGTAACCTACGTCCGCCGGCACAGGCATCCCCAGCAGCGCTGCATGCAGCCGCCAGAAAAACAGCACCCAAGAGTCACCAATACCCCATCCAGGCCAAGGCCGCAGCCCCCGCGCCGAACCCCCCAAGAAACCCACCCCCAGGGAACCCCCAGATGCCCCAGGCCCACATCGCCACCCCACGCCAACAACAAAAACCACAGCCGGACAGAATCGGGACCCCCACTCACACTAGGTGATGGAGCTGATCAAAGGAGCCCAGAGAGATTGATCTAATGTGGCAGCAGAGACTGTGTCAAGACTAATATAATCCCACAAATAATCTCTATATTGGTTGATATTAAGATTATTTTTATTTTTCCAGTTCATGAGGACAGTCTTCTTAGCAATGCAAAGGGCAGTGAAAGCCATGTGGATTGTGTTACCTTCTGTAGTGACACCATCTAGGTCGCCCAACAAGCAGACTAAAGGAGAGGCTGGAATAGAACATTTAAGACACTTTGATAAGTCTTCACAAATCCTGTACCAGTACCTCTGAACAGGTGGACAGAACCATAGAGCGTGGATATAATTGTCAGGTGTATTACCTTTACAGTTTGAGCAGTTGTTGGAAGCTGTAAAACCCATCCTGAACATCCGATGACCTGTGTAGTGCACTCTATGCAGGATTTTGTATTGTATTAATTGTAAACCAGGATTTCTAATCAGTTCAAAGGTTTTTAAACATATCTGAGACCAGAAATTTTTGTCCCTGCTTACTGATAGATCTGCCTCCCATTTTGCAATAGGAAGTGATACTGATTCATCTATTTTGGAAAGTGCCCTATATATTTTAGACATTAATTTGGGGTTTTGAGATTAAGAAAATCTACCACACTTGGTGGTATTTGTAAATTGATATGATTAGACTTAAATTTCCTTTTTACAATAGATTTAATTTGTTGATATTCTAAAAATCTATGCTTATTAATCCCATATTGTTTAACTAATTTGTCAAAGGGAATAAAGTCTGTCCCTTCGAATATATGTTCCAGGTATTTAATACCTTTACAACTCCAATCTGTGAAGTTTATCATATTGTTGTTTAGCAATATGTCAGGATTGTTCCAGATGGGGGTACGTTTGCATGGGATTAGTGAAGACTCCGTCATTTTTAGAAACTCCCACCATGTTGTCAGAGAAGAGCTGATACTGATGCTTTTGAAGCATACGTGTCGTTTGCTGATCGGGCTAATGAATGGCAGATCCGAAATCTCTATATTATTGCATAATGCCTGTTCTACATCTAGCCAAGGTTCATCTAAGAGGGTGTGTTTTAAACCACCCTGAAATGTGTTGAAGCCTGTTTGCTAAGAAATAGTGGTGAAAGTTAGGTAGATCTAGTCCTCCTTTATCCTTGGTCTTTTGCAGCGTTTTTAAGCTAATACGCGGGGGTTTACCTTTCCAAAGGAATTTAGAGATGGAGGAGTCCAGAGATCTAAACCAGTCAGGTGGTGGTTTGCTCGGGATCATTGCAAATAAATAATTAATTCTTGGCAAAACCATCATTTTTATTGAGGCGACTCTTCCCATGAGTGATATGGGTAGAGACCTCCATCTGGTTAGATCATCTTCTACCTTCTTTAAAAGTGGGATGTGGTTTAATTTAATCAAATCTGCCAGCCTAGGAGAAACATTAATACCTAAATATTTAATATTACCAGATTGCAGTGGAGTGGAAGAATTCTGGAAGGAGCAATTAATTGGAAGAACTGTTGATTTTAACCAGTTTATTGAATAATCTGAGACTTTTGAGAAAGAGTTTATTAATGTAATTACCTCAGAGGGAGTGGTTTGTGAATGCTGAAGAAAAAAGTAACACATCGTCTGCGTAAAGACTAACTTTATGTTCTACATTCTTGCATTTAATGCCTTTAATCACTGTTGCCTGTCTAATTGCTGCTGCTAGTGGTTCAATAAAAATTGCAAACAGTGAGGGGAGAGGGGGCATCCCTGCCTGGTGCCCCTCTTAAGATAAAAGCTAGAGGACGTTTGAGCATTTGTCCTGACACATGCTTTTGGAGAGTTATATAATATTTTTAACCAGTTTATGAAAGAGTTTCCAAAACCAAATTTGTGTAAAGTTGCAAATAGAAAATTCCAGTTAACCCCATCAAAAGCTTTTTCTGCATCTAAAGACAATATTGTAATTTGAAAGTTTATATTGCATGAATAGTCTATCAAGTTAAGTAACCTACATGTATGTGTTGAGGATTTTTTTTTTAGTGCCTCCCTTTTATGAAACCAGTTTGGTCGGAATGAATTATGAGAGGGATATCTTCTCTATTCTTTTTGAGATAGCTTTGCAGATTATTTTAGTGTCCACATTAATAAGGGATATTGGACGATAGCTGGTAGGCAATACAGGGTCTTTGCCTGGTTTTAGCAAGAGACTAATGTTGGCAGAATTCATATTTGGTGGAAGTCTGCCATTTTTTTGGTTTCCTGCAACATTCTGTAGAATGTTGGAGCCAGAATAGCCCAGAATTCTTTATAGAATTCTGCAGGAAAGCCATCTGGGCCTGGAGCCTTTTTATTGGGCATACTGTTCAAGGCTTCCTGAAGTTCATCTGATGTTAGTGGAGAATCCAATGCCATCACTTGATTGTCTGATAATTTCGGAAGAGTTATATTGTCAAGAAATTGCAGGATGATTGGTAGTGCATGAGCATGTAAACATACATATATTGCTGAGTCTTTTGTGGGATTGTGTACACATAGCAGTGTGTGAAAAGTGTCTAGTGTATAGAGGAGAGTGCGTTACTACAGGTGGTTTGTACAGGCCCACTCACCTGTGTGTAGCACACTTGAATTGCACAAAAAAGTTTCACAGTTTTTTCTTTGGTGTGGTAAGGTTGGGGGTGTTTGGGGGGGGTCCATGTTTCAGGAGGTAGGGGTTTGCATGGGGCTTCAGAGGGGGGCGGGGTGATTTGGGTTCAGGGCTCTCAAAGCCTGGGGAAAAAAGCTGTTGAGCAGTCTGGCGGAGCGGACTCTGAATTTTTTTTTTTTCATTCAATTAACTAAGTTGATATTTTATTTTATTTCATTGTTATTATATTTCATTGTTATTTCTATTAAACGCATAATGCAGTGTTTTGTTCATATTGTCAGCAGATGTGCCCATGTTTTTATACACGAAATTGAATAAAACATTGGTTATTCACTCCCCCCACCTACAATCCCTGCCGGCCCGAGACTCGAACCAGCAACCTTTGGATTACGAGTCCGACTCTCTAACCATTAGGCCATGACTTCCCACGTCCCATGTTAAAATAGTGTTTGATAAGTATACGGTAATCCATGTGTGTACACATTTTTATTATAAATGATTAAAATCAGTACACAAAATCAGATCAAACTGTGGTACATTTTTGTTTTGGGCCTCCTGTAAAGTTGGTGAAATGTCTCTTACACCCTTCTGGTTCACACCTCGATATGGTGTTTACACAGAACAGATTGCTTGAAAGCAGCTTCACAATAATAAACCAGAAAACACATTGATAACATTGTGAAGTTCATTAATTATGAAACATTTAGTCTCACCTGTAATATGGTAATGTTTCCCATTACCACTGTGCTGCATTGTATTTGTCTAGTTTAGATATTTATATATATTTTTTTTTTTACATTATTACGTCTGAATTTGAAAACTAAAACATTTAAAAAGTATTAAATATGAACTGCATGTTTGCAGCACAGCATACATTTTTTTTTAAATCTAAAACAATATTCCATGTTAAATGGCTAAGCCATTGATTTGATGTAAAATGTTGATTAGGTCGACAGCATTTATAATAAAACATGGTGACAACATGAGAATGAAAACAATGAAGCAAAATGCTCTGGATTTCTCAGAATCTGGACAATACACAGAAGATAGATACAGGAAGAACGAAACACCACTTCCGGTGAGGTGTAAACATTTTGCTCGTTTGTGGCCAACTGTAGACTTGTGTTCAAGTAAAATGATGATTGCTGAAGTACTGCATCAACATGTGCTTTACTGTGATTTTCACTTTCAGATTACTGCAGGAGCATTTTAGTTTTAACACCATCACTTCTTCTTACAGGTAAGAATTACACAATCATATCTGACTCGACACACTTCAACAGTTTCACCCAGTGTTGTCATGATTATAATTGTCATTTTTCTTCTCCCGAGGAAGACAACAAAAAGATGGATTCCAGTAAAACTGACAGACATTATCACTTTCAATCTGTTGAATTGGTCCTGTTTTTGAATGTCTACTCAAAAATTAAAAAAAGAAAAAGAAGAAAACTTGCCACTTTTCACACTTGGGTGCACGCCGTAAGATTAACATTGTAGCTCTTTTTTTTGCCCTTTATTATGGAAAATTCCATAGTTTCAGTAAATTACTTTCACAATCGTATGGCTTGTAATGAAGTTTAAAAATGTCTGTGTTTCTTTCCCTTTTTGGCAAAGGATCTGCTGAACACACAGCAGTGAGTATTGAACACACACATCATCTTGCTCTCATTCCCCCACTGCTACTCATTACATACGTACACATGATTCATGCCCACCCTTCCGTCATCCTCAGCGAAGATCATCAATTACTTCAACTTCCGCTAATGTTTTTTTTTTGTTTTTTTTTTACAGTAGATCAAGTGAGGAAGGAGTTAAGGAAGATCAAGGCAAGGAAAGCCCCAGTTCCGGATGGTATAACCTCGAGATTGCTGTGCAGATCAGCTCAGTGAGATAGTTCTGCATGTATTTAACTTGAGCCTTCGTCTGGAAAGAGTTCCGGTCCTGTAGAAGTCTTCCTGTGTTGTTCCAGTTCCAAAGATTGCAAACCCCAAGGAGCCTAGCCATTTTAGACCGGTAGTTTTAGGGTGAATCCCATTTCTCTGTCTTACCCCTTCCCCTTACCCCTTCTCCTTAGTTTTGCGCGTTCACGTGAGAGTAAGGGCTATCCCAATTCTGGTTTTGATCGAGGGGTAGGGCTAAGGGGAAGGGGTAGATACCCCTTAAAACCAAGCATTTTCGCGAGCTTACTTGAAACCAAGGGGTACCCAGAACACACTGCGCAACCGGCAACAATGTCGGCGAGATCATCCAGAGAGTCCCATTTTCGGCTTAAATAATTGATTTAAAAATTACGACAGTCTTGTTTTGTGCTCTACACAGTCCTGTACATATATATTTGCAACCATGTTCTTAATTGAAACGTTTTAAAAAATCGCTAGTTTGCTACGCTAACGTTACATCTCTGAATTGCACAACAATCGCAAAAACATCACTAATAAAACCCACGCGATCGACATACACACACTTGCAGACGGCATCTTGGAAGTTTGTGATCAACACTTGTCGCCTCTGGTGACGTAGCAGCCAGCTAGCGACGCTGTACGATGACGTAACCGTAACCAAGTGGTGTCTCATTTCATAGGGGTATGTTTTCACCCCTAGCGCTTACCACTCGGTTTCGAGGGACAAGGGCTAGGGGTAAGACGAAGGGGTAGGGGAAGGGGTAAGACAGAGAAATGGGATTCACCCTTAACCTCTCACCTTATGAAGACCATGGAAAGGATCATTTTGAATTGCCTGCGATCCCTAGTAGGCTCAGAGCTTGATCCCTTGCAATTTGCCTATCAATCGAGCATCGGGGTGGATGATGCTGTGATCTACTTATTGCATAGATCCTATCTACATCTGGAGGATGCAGGGAGAGCTGTGAGGATCATGTTTTTTAATCTGTCCAGTGCTTTCAATACTATATACATCGTTGCTTGAGGGGAAGCTATTGCGAGCTGGAGTTGATTGTCATCTGGTTGCATTTAAGGTCTGGATATTGAGAGGGTGACAACTTATAAGTATTTGACTGTTCACCTTAATAATAAATTGGACTGGTCCAACAATACTGAGGCTCTGTATAGGAAGGGGCAAACTCGTCTTCATTTGCTGCGGAGACTGAGGTCTTTGGGAGTGTAGGCTGCTGTTAAAGTCTTTTATGACACTGTAGTGGCCTCTGTGATTTTTATATGCAGTTGTCAGTTGGGGAGCAGGAAGTTCAGAAAGGGACAGGAAGAGGCTTAACCTGTTAACATGCACCAGGACGCGGGCGCACTGAGAGCTCTTTGTTTGCACACGTCATTGTTTTCAAACAGATAAAGTAAAACAGGACAAAATGAATCTTGACAAACTATATATCATTTTGAAGGTCTAAGCCTCAAGCATCGACGACAGATCGCTGTTTTTCGATAGAAAGCTTATACGGAATGTATTTGCTAAATTTGTGTAAGCAGTACACCAAGACATGTAGAAAAAAAACCCGCAGTACATACCATATTCATCCTGATAACGACTCTCAAACGTATCCACTGCTGTAAATCCTGGTTTAGTTTGAAAGATAAGGGTCCACTGAACAACATTCCATCGAGCACTTTTAGTCCAAAGAAACAACAACGTTGTAATTTAGATCGATAATCCTTTGTTTACGTCTCATCTCTTGAGGGAGAGCTATTGTTTGTGTCCGTTATGGAACAGATTACGCTCAAAAACAGCGTCTTGGTGGTAAAAAAACAGCACGATTTTGTAGCAGACAATGTCCCAAACAGAATGAAATCATCCAAAAAAAAAAAAAGTCAAAGATACACGGAAGATTGTTTATTTGAATTCTGGTGCTCCCTCGTGACGGCGCGTGACGCACGCTGTGACGCACCTGTCATCTGATGGGGGCGTAACTTAGCGATCTTTTTAGCACAAATAAACATTTCTTTTTTTTCTTCTTCAGCAGTTTTCATATATGTTTGCGTGTTTTGTGGAGAATGTGCCTGTATCAGTATGATTAACATCTCTATGGCTGATAATCAGCATGTAATTACTGACTGTTCACAGATATCAGTGTGAATGCAGTCTATATAAAAGGCCATTATAATGTGAATATTGACTATATTGGGCAGCCATCAGTATGATTTGCATCTGTATGAATGATCGTCAGCATGTGATTACCTAATGTATGAGCAGGAGAGCAGGAGAGCATCTGAATGTCAGGAAATCAGTATGTAATTAAGTTATTTTTTTTTATTATTATTGTATTTTTTCATCACTCAAAAATTATTATTATGGTATTATTCTAGTGCTCAAATAAATCACTGATACGATGTCTAAGATTCTGTATACAGTTTTATAATTGAAAAACTGCAGTGGCATGTATAATGACTAAATAGTTTGTAGTAGAACTCTTCAATAATTTGGTAAATATTTTTCCTCAAACGGGGGGGGGGGGGGGGGGGGGGGGGGGGGGGGGGGGGCTAGAAAAATGTCTGCAGGAATCTCATTTTTCATGGTATCTTCTTCAGATTTGAAATATAAACTCATGAGACATGTGACTTTCAACCATTACTTTTCTGGATTTCTCCAGGACTGATTTCATGTATTTTTATATGAAATAAAAAAATAATTCAGTGTGGTACAATTTTTATCAAGGCACTTCAGTGTCTATAACTTTTTATATTTTTGAGCATCATCAACTCTGGATGATGGATAGTAAAGGCCAAAGGGTCTTCTTTCCAAAGACACCACAATTGTGTGTCTGACACACTGAAGTCAGGAACTGTTACCATTTTAAGTTAGTTAGTCATTTTCAGCTGTGATTCCCAATATGGGGGGTGCAGGTTAACAGGTTAATAAACTGGTTAAAAGGGCCAGTTCTATTCTGGATTGTCCTTTGGATACCACTATCAATTTCGTGGCCACGATAATAAAACAGAATTGGTTGGGTTAACTTTGAGCAAAGGTAACAAAGGATCTGGGCAAAGTTTGATTTAACATTTCACAACATGAGACAAGGATTATTTATATATGAAACAAGGTTTATTTGCTAACTGTCATTCTATGATACACTAACTAAGCCTATCTAAACACACACACACACAGTTACACATACACACAGTTCAGGAGTTATTGCGTTTGCATGAAGTTCCCAAAGTTACAATACTCGTTTTCCAAGAATTCTTTAAATTCAACCTGAGGAAGTCACAAGCAGAGAACTTTACTATCTTTACGTTTAAAGATTAATTCGACCAGCTCAGCAGGATATGGAGATTTTTTTACTTACATTTGAGGTAAGTCGATCTCCGGTTTCGTTTCCCTTTCCTGGTTGGGAAACCCCAGGGCTGCTGATGCGGTCCTTGTGTGACATTGCTGGGGGAAGCCCTCCTGTGATTGGTTGGTTTATTTGTGACCTGATGACGCTCTGGAAGTTCTTTAGAGTTTCTTGCGGCTTCAGGTTCTAACAGTTTTTTTTGTAAGACGTTTGACGGAGTGTTTGAGTTTGGATGACTCAGTCGCTTGAGATTGCAGCATGTGAGCGCAAGTGTTTGCGCGATCAACGACGGCGAAATAGCAAAGAATCCGTTCGGACATTGGGGTTTTGATAGAGCTGAGTTAGTCCCTCCACTAGATGCTCTTCCAATCAAATTGTCCATGTAGGGCGGAGCCCCGCCCTGCACGGCTTCTTTTCCGTGCATACATTATATGCTAGGCAATTTATCACCTGAAGAAAATATCCTATCAGATTTCTATAACGTGTTGTAATCATGCATTATGATGCTAAAGGTCAACTTTCATCCACGCCAAATTATTGCTCATAAAATCAGCTTTCATTCAACATCAAACATCAAGTATTTGGCATACACAAAGTACATATACTAATTTTATCTACTAAACGGTTAAGGCATAGATTAAAATATCCTAAATTCTACTAACCACACCAAGCATATGAAAGACATTAATCACGTCATCTGTGGATATATTGGCTCTAATAGCAATGGGAATAAATTAATGTCTTTTCAGAAATCCTCTATGCAATTTTGAATTTCTTTGTCTGCCAAAGAAAATAAAAATGCGTATTCTTTTGGAACACAGGAAAAAGAAGGGGAGATGTCCGGAGGTCAGAAAGTCATTTTGTGTATCTGTGGAACTTCAGCTCAGACATTTCCTCGTAAATCCGCCTTCCTTTGTTGATCCGATTATAAATTTATGTGTTTAACTGGTCAGGGGTTCCAGGAGTGCCTGTTGCTGGAACATTTCCAGATACAACGTTCTTTGTTCTGTGCTGGTTGAATTAGGTTTAAGCGATAAGGAACCAGGCCTTGACAGGAACTGGTCCAGACAATCGACGTTAGGTTTGATCATTAACTAGTTTTATGACTTGCAGAAGTTAAGGCGTCTCCGCTTCACCTTAACTTCTGCTAAGGAATGTGCTGTTCTGCAGTTATTTTGTGTGTCCTTTCAGAGGGAGATCCTACAACACACACCTGGAGCAGTGGGCGGCACCTGGGGAGCAGTTGGGGGTTCGGTGCCTTGCTCAAGGGTCTCACATTTGGGTTACAAGTCCGACTTCAAAATTCTGATACATCAGATTTTCTCCAATATATCACTTTACCTCTTGTATATATCTTGTACATATCAATATATCTTATTTTCATTATCCTTGGAAGTCAACTTCATAATGGAAAATAAAATTAATTGCACAGCCCTAAAGTGCAAGAATTGTATCCGGTGGGAAAGGGGCCAAAATGGCTCTTGTGATGTTGTCACGGGGGTCACGAGGGGTCACGCTGTACGGATCTTGGGTGTTTGCAGGCCTGGAGAGTGTCACGTAAATTTGCCTTTTCCTGTTTCCGGGCTTCTACTATGGATTTATGCATAGTGTCCACGAGGTAGCTCTTAACCGTATGTTGCTTAAATTACTCTTCAGTTCATCGAGACAAAGGAGTTCTCTTTTCCCTTGATTGGATTAGTTATTATCATGTTGAGAGGAACTAATCCAGACAATGAGGGTGTTGTCAGTTTTACCACCTCGTGATGGCTGTGTGGGGAATCTTTAGATCCTGTTTTGGGAATGTGTTTATTCTGCAGCTTTTTGGTGGGTCTGTTCTGCAGAGGCCTTACGCAATGAAGAACAAAATAAAAAATAAATCTCAGTCTCTCTTAAAAGAGTTACAGTCTCTTCTTCATCTTCCTGAACAAGAACAGTTTGTAAAAACTTCTGCTTTTTTCATGAAAGAGTAAGCAAACTGCAAGTGACACATAAGCATTATAAGACAATTGAACATAATATGAAACTCATAAGAAAGCACAATGATATGATTTATATCATGAAGCAAAATGGCATACAAGAATAAAACCTTCTGACATTGTTCTTTGGGGAGGAACTCCATCTTTGAGTTGATCTGAATCTCACAGTTGAATCTGCTGGTTTTGAAGATGAACTATTCACTGTGAAAACTTTAGATAACGTTTCTTCGTCATGTAGCTTGTAATGACTAGTTAGAACAGATTTATCCAGATGATATTTTATTGCTTGATGCATTATTGTGTCACATTTGGAGAGGATGCAGCATCAGACCTGAAAGATCTGAAGATGATCTACTTACTGTGAATGTTTTTTGTATGACTGTGTAGAGCAGATTAATGATTGAAACACTTCCCACATGCAGTGCAGTGATACGGTTTCTCTCCAGTGTGAATCCTCTCATGTCTTTTCAGGTGTCCTGAATGAATGAATCTCTTGTAACAGTGTGAACACTTGTAAAGTTTCTCTCCAGTATGAATCCTCTCATGTCGTTTTAAACAGGTTGCTGAAGTAAAAGTCTTCTCACACTCAAAGCACATGTACTCTCTCACACCAGTATGTATTTTCTGATGTACTATTAAATGTTGTAGATGTGAAAAACTCTTTCCACACAAATGACATGAATGTTGTTTCTCCTTTGTATGAACTCCCAGGTGTTTCTTCAAGTGTGAAGCTCTCAAAAATGTTTGTCCACACTGATCACATGTGTACAGTTTCTCTCTAGTGTGGATGTTCATGTGTTTCTTAAGGTTTCCTTTGTGTGAGAAACTCTTCTCGCACTGATCACAAGTGAACAGTTTCTCTCCAGTATGAACTCTCATATGTGATGTAAGGTTTCCTTTTATTGTGAAACTCTTCCCGCACTGATCACATGTGTAAGGTTTCTCTCCAGTGTGGATCCTCTCATGTGTTTTCAGGGGTCCTGACTGATTGAATCTCTTGTCACAGTGTGAACACAGTATGAACTCTCATGTGAACATCAAGATGATGTTTGCTCGTCAAACTCTTTCCACACTGAGTGCAGGTGAAAGATTTCTTGGCTCTTCTTTTCTTTAAATCTTTCTGAGTTTGAGAGCAACTCAAAGGTTTTTTTCCAGTTCTGAAGTGATTTATTCCCTCAACTTCACTCAATTCTTCATTCTCCTCATTTTCTTCAATCAACTCTGAAAAAAATGGTTTATTTTCATTAACTCATAAAAAAGAAATGTGAAAATACAAACGTGAATCCTGATGTAACAGCAGAAAGTAGACAATTGCTATACAACATTTCAATCATTTTGATGCAGTTTTATAAATACATCTAGTACATTTTATATATACATCTCTGAAACTTCATTCATCAATGAATGAGGTACATTGATCTTCAAATTATGATTTTTAAAACATTATAGGCACAAATCCCATGTTTCTATAGGGAGAACTATTAAATATGTTTGATCAACTACACAGTTATCTAACATAAATCATTTTGTTAAAAAAGTACTCAGTTTACAGAAAGTGTCCCTTATTATTTGATTATTTAGCTATATTACTGCTAACGATTATTAGTATTAGTCAACGATTATTTCACTGATTAATCAGTAGAAGTAAAAATATACAAATACAAATATAAATGTATAAATAAAAAGGTTAGTAATCATATATGTTTGGGGGGGGGGGGGCTCTAAATGTCTAGAACTGGCCCTGGCCTACACTCCAGGTCAAATAAAAGCCATAATTAGGAAAATCATATGACATTCTTCATAAATATGATTCATTTCTGTAGAGCTGTACTGTGAATAAGAATCAAATGACTGAGTTCAGCTTTGAGAAAGAAACCAACCTGTTTGTTCCTCAGTATCTTCATGTTTGATGCTGAATACTTCTGCAATCCTAATGTCTTCACTTTCCTCTTTAATAAACGCCATCTTTATAATAGTGTGTCACGTGGATGTTTTTCTGTGAGTTTGGACAAGATGAGAATAATTAGCAAAGAAAATAAATGTGTTACTCATGTGCAGATGCACTTTCCTTAAAAACATAAATATATAAAACCTTCTAAAATGTTTTACAAAGCATTGCAATGTTGCTTTCAGTAATAAAACATAAATTTAAGAGTTCTCATTAGAAGCATAAAGTGCCTGAACAGTTCAAATGCTCAAAACACAAACCTTTCTTCAGACAAATCACAACAGAGCAGGAGTGTGGCGCAGCCTTATGATGTCATATCTCCCCTCCAAAATAAAAGTCCCGTTCACACGCTAAAATCAGAAAAGTGCAGACATATTCAAACAGAAATAATAAAACATATCAACGATGTTCAGAGTTAAATTCTTGGTGAAATACATATGGATGTTGTGCTAAAAAATAACTAGAAATGAACAAGTTTGAACTACATCTAATACGTGAGATTCTGTAAATGACTCAACACACACACATATATATATATATATATATATATATATATATATATATATATATATATATATAGCAAAAGAGAAAAGTAAAAGAGAAAGGAATAGTGGAAGTAGTTAAGTAAGTACATTCTCATCAGAAGATAATGGAAAATTAGGAGATACTGAGACAAAGAGACAAAGTATTAAGTTTACTAGCTGGAATGAAAAGGGTTTAATCAGAGGAATCAAATTTTAGAGAATTGTGTACCCGGCCGGTGAAAACAAAGTCTTAATGTTTTTAATGAAATATAGGGTGTCTTTAATCCAGCAAGAGTGTGATGACTTACAAATGAGAAGATTATTTGTACTCTTTCAAAATTTACAACATTTGCAGTAAAACCATAGTAAAAGCAAAATAAACCATAGTTTTACTACAATAACCATGGTTTAACTATGGCTACTGCAGTAAAACATAAGCACCTTTCACAATACTTATCATTTCAAAGTAGGTTTACAGAAAATGCATGTTTTCAAGATTACAATTTAAAATCTCCTTTAATCAGCCAGAGGTGACTGAGACTCACTGGGGAAGAAAGTAATGTCCATTTGACAGCAGCTCAAAGATAATACAAGTCATGTGTTCAGTGCTGTCAGAATCTAAGACTATCTTTGTGCCAAAAACTGAGTTACAATAATACAAGAGTTACAGCAACACAAAATCAAAACAGAGCAAATAATAATTACAGCAGTTAAAATGTTTAAATTACATGATAAAAATCCTAAAATCTTATTAAAGTCTCTAGCCATGTGTTCAGTTAAACACTATCCTTCAACATTATTAAAGACTGAGTTCAACAATTTTCAATTATTTTACAATTTTGTTATTTGTCAGCAAAACTGATGCAAAACACTTTTTTTTTTTTGTCATTTTGTCAAAACTCATTTCATTTTTCATCATCTTGTGAAGTGTTGCTTACAAATAAAAGAGGACATATACTAACTCATAACTCATATCATATCTCAAGACATAGTCATGACATATCATATCAGAAAGTGTAAATATTGTTCATTTACAGATATTAGAGACATTGAAATAATACAAAACTGGTTAAAAATCATCAAACTTACCCTTATAGGTAATATAAGGGTAATATTTGTCAGTTTTGACTCATTTCATCACATATAACTGCAAGGTTATCAAATGTGTTGTGTGAATACTTGGCTAAAACATGTATTTTAATCTAATTTAAACTAAAAGAGTGTCTGAGCTTCAAACATTATCAGGAAGGCTATTTCAAAGTAAAATAACAAAAAGCTCTTCTTCCTTTAGTGGACTTTGATACATGCTTGATATTATCAATAGTCCAGAATGTTGTGTCCTCATTACAGGGGCTGCTGCTGACACTATTTGTGCTTATTTTGCTATATGTATCTGGTTTAAGGAAATATTAAAAACCATACTGTGATCCAACTCAGAGTGAATCTTTGTGTATATAGCTGTATACAAGAATTTCTAAATCTGTTAAATTTTTCTACGCTCTTTTTTTTTAATGTATGATATTCTGTATGTAATAAAGAGACAAAAATACAAAAGTACAATCTAGAAATTTGTTTTTGGTTCTAATAATGAATGTAAAATCAAAACTGACCCCTGTATATTTTATTACAGTATGGCAAAGAAAAAACACGGGGCCTTTGATACGAGCTTTTAAAAATGTTTTTAGAAATTTAAATGTTAAAAATCACAAAATTCGTTTTAGTTAAAATGATATATTCGTTTTATTATCTGTTATCGAATAATAGTGTTTTACTTCATTGTTGTATGTCTGTATTTATGTAGCACCGTGGTCCTGTGAGGCACGACATTTCGTTCCACTGTATGTCCCCACATGTAGCGGAATGACAATAAAGCTCAACTTGAACTTGAACTTGAACTTAAAAGTTAAGCGGAGTATCCAGATGACACGAGGAGGGCAGTAATATGCCAGGGATGCGTCTAGTCTGCCGCAAATTATATAGAAGAAGAAGAGAGTGAGTCCTGACAGGATATAGTAAATGAGATATATGAAAATCTGTATAGATTTAAGAATATGAACATCATGATAATATTTATGTGGATACCAGCTCATAGGGGGATAAAAGATTGATAGTTTAGCAAAACAGGCTTTGAAAATGAGAAGGTCATAAATATCTCACTTAGTAAATATGAAGCAAAAGCAGTAATTAAAGCATATACCACGAAGGAGTGGCAACATAAATGGGATACAGTAAATACAGGACGTCATCTTTATGAAATACAACGAGAAGTCGGAGTAGTGAGGATAACTAAAAGAAGCATCAAAGAGGAAAATATTCTAACAAGATTAAGGGTTGGACATACTATGCTGAATAAAACCTTAAAAATAATAAATAAACATCCAACAGGATTATGTGAGCACTGTGGAGTAGAGGAACCAGCAGAACATGTTATTTGTGTTTGACAAAAGTATACTAATGAACGAGAAGTAATGAAAAATGATGAATTAAAGCTTAAAAATATAGTTATTTATGGATTAGAGAGTTTATTTCTTTATCTCAAGAGAACAGAGCTTATTTTTTTAATGAAAATGGTAAACTCTGGTCCACACTCCAATACAGTAGGTGGCGATAATGCACCTTAATGTTGGTGCTACCCGCCATAAAATCAAAGAAGGAGAGAGTGAGTCCTCTTTTTTTCTCTTTCTTCTCTATTATTTGCTTTTCGGTGTCCTGCATGGATTTTTTTGTGTAATTAATTTTGAGGGCAGCAGGAATGTAGTGTTGTCTTCCTCAGAACTCGTAAGTTATGAACAGTTTTCAAGCATTAAAATCACACCTGCAATGAATTCAGTTTGCAAATGTTGTCGAGCATAATGTCAGCTGCTCGAATGAATAGCTCTGGAGTAATTTTATAACATGTGTTCAGTGAAGAAAGATACTTTTACTCCAGAAATGCCTTTCAACGGCAAAAACGACTATATTGTGTCTAATGTTCCTCCTCCGTTCATAAAGATGAGTTGAATGTTGTTCAGGACAAATAGTTTCACAAATGATGAAAGTAAATCCGCTTTACTTAAACATGCATCTCTCAGTTAGATAGTTAGCCCTGTTTTTGCTGCTGTGAGTTTATTTATACTGTTATTTCTCTTTTGAGATTTATTTTTGGCAGATCAAATGTGTTATAGTCACTTTTATAACGTGATAAGGTTAGTTTTAGTCTCGATATCTGCTGGATAATCACAATTGTTGTTTAAGGGACCGTCAGCAAATTCCAGCCACAGTGCAAAAAAACTATGTTCAGTCATTCATTCACATGGATGGTTTTCACAATGTTTTAATAAAAGCTAGTGGCCAAAGTGACTTACTGAATGTGAGATGCATCATTTTGGAATGTGAAAGATATAAAAAAATAAACTTTTTGGTGAATTACATTTTATTTATTTTCTCTCTCTGAGTATTGTACTTGTGTAAATAGAGGTAGTTGAGGTAAAGTAATTGAGAACGGTTCCTAAAGCATGATGGTGCCGTTATTCATTTAATTCGTGATGTAAGGCAGTGGTTCAGTATAGTATCATAATGATTTACAAAGATACAACACTTAATGCCTCTTTGATTTCCTTTTTGATTTTGGCAAATCTGCTTCTTCCACACAGAAATTCATGTTCAGTGAAGCTCCTCTCAACAATCACACATTCAGTAATTCACTAATGCTGGAATATTCCCATCAGTTCACAAGTGAAGACGAGCATCAGAGCATCAGGAAGAGCTGAAATCTGCAAAGACTGAGCTTATTAAAGAGGACAGAGAGAAGATGAGAGATCCAGAACCCTGCAGAATCAAACACACTGAAGATACTGAACAACAAACAGGTTGGTGATTATTCTTTATTCATTTATTAATAATGCTGATGGTTATAACGCCTCAAGTAGTTTCAGATTTGTTTGTGTTGTAATTGGAAAGATCTTTAGAGCTCTGCAGTAATATATATAAATAATCAAATAATAAGAGACACTTTCTGTAAACTGGGTACTTTTTTTCAACAAAATTATTTTAAATGAATTATGTTTGATAATTGTGTAGTTGATCAAAAATATTTAATAGTTCTCCCTATAGAAACATGGGATTTGTGCCTATAATGTTTTAAAAATCATAATTTGAAGATCAATGTACCTCATTCATTGATGAATAAAAAGGTTTCAGATATACGATATATATATATATATATATATATATATATATATAATATATATATATATATATATATATATATATATATAATATATATATATATATATATAAAATGTACTAGATGCATTTATAAAACTGTGTCAAAATGATTGAAATGTTGTATAGCAATTGTGTACTTTCTGCTGTTACATCAGGATTCACGTTTGTTTTTTCAAATTTCCTTTTTTTATGAGTTAATGAAAATAAACCATTTTTACTTTTATTTCAGAGTTGATTGAAGAAAATGAGAAGAATAAAGAATTGAGTGAAGTTGAGAGAAAAAATAACTTCAAACCTGGAGAAAAACCTTTGAGTTGCTCTCAAACTCAGAAAGATTTAAAGAAAAGAAGAACCAAGAAATCTTTCACCTGCACTCAGTGTGGAAAGAGATTGACATACAAACATCATCTTGAGCTTCACATGAGAATTCATACTGGAGAGAAACCTTACAAGTGTTCACACTGTGACAAGAGATTCAGTCGGTCAGGACACCTGAAAACACATGAGAGGATCCACACTGGAGAGAAACCTTACAAGTGTTCACACTGTGACAAGAGATTCAGTGTGTCATCACATCTGAAAACACATGAGAGGATCCACACTGGAGAGAAACCGTACACATGTGATCAGTGCGGGAAGAGTTTCACACAAAAAGGATAACTTACGGAGCACATGAGAGTTCATACTGGAGAGAAACCATTCACTTGTGATCAGTGTAGAAAGAGTTTCTCATACTCATCAACCCTTAAGGATCACATGAACATCCACACTAGAGAGAAACTGTACACATGTGATCAATGCGGGAAAACATTTTTGAGAGCTTCAGACCTGAAGAATCACCTGAGAGTTCATACAAAGGAGAAGCCATATTCATGTAATTTGTGTGGAAAGAGTTTTTCACATCTACAAAGTTTGAAAATACATCAGAAAATACACACTGGTGTGAGAGAGTACATGTGCTTTGAGTGTGAGAAGACTTTTACTACAGCAACCTGTTTAAAACAGCATGAGAGGATCCACACTGGAGAGAAACCTTACATGTGTTCACACTGTGACAAGAGATTCAGTCGGTCATCAAATCTGAAAATACATGAGAGGATCCACACTGGAGAGAAACCGTATCACTGCACTGCATGTGGGAAGTGTTTCAATCGTTCATCTGCTCTACACAAACATACAAAAAACAATCACAGTAAGTAGATCATCTTCAGGTCTTTCAAGTCTGATGCTGCGTCATCACCAAATGTGACACAATAATGCATTAAGCAATATAATATCATCTAGATACATCTGTCCTAACCAGACATTACAAGCAACATGACAAAGAAACATTAAAGTTTTCAAAGTGAATAAAGTTCATCTTCAAAACCAGCAGATTCAACTGAGATTCAGATCAACTCAAAGATGGAGTTCCTCCCCAAAGAACAATGTTAAAAAGTTATATTATTGTGTATCATTTTGCTTCATAATTTAAATGATATCATTGTTTTTTTTATGAGTTTCATATTATGTTCAATTGTCTTCTAATGCATATGTGTCACTTGCTTACTCTGTCATGAAGAAAAGTAGAAGCTTTTACAAACGGTTCTTGTTCAGGAAGATGAAGAAGAGACGGTAACACTTTTAAGAGAGACTGAGGTGTTTAATTTTGTTCTTCACTGTTGTTTTCAAAATGACTAGTTATTTTTCCACTTTTGCTGTATTTAGAAAATGCAGATGCAATATATACTGTCATGTAGCTTTGCAACTGATGCTTCTGTGCTTCTCTTGTGAGCAGGGATGGGTACCAGTACCTGGTATTAAACTATGGAAGCTGACTGATCTCATTAATAATTCACACAAAAGACACGATGCACACATGCGTATCCCAATTCACTTGCACGAAAAAATTATATATATTCACAAAAAACAATTCGCATGCACGAAAAGAAAAATATATTCACAAAAACCAATTCACGTGCGCAAAATTAGAATATATATTCATAAAATAAGTTTCACAAATGCAAAACACAATTCACAGATGTACAACTGTGTACAAAATTTTGAATGTTTAAAGTTCACAAGTGTATCATGGACTGTGAATGTGCAAATCGTCTTTCATATGTGAATCGCCCTGGATTTGTGTGTGTGTGTATTTTCTCCAACGTGGGTCACTCGTACTCTTTAGCAGGGGCGGACTGGCCATCGGGAGAACCGGGAGAATTCCCAGTGGCCTGGCAGCCAACTTGGCCTGCTGCCCTACATAGTTTTGTTGTTGTTGTTGGCTGCCGAATGTACTAAAGTGATTATTTCCGAATTCGCCATTCAATAATAATAATTAAAAAAACGAATTAAAATGATAAATCATGAACTAGTCTTGACTGGCATCGCGCTTCGCCTCGCGCACGCTCTGCGCATCCACCAGAAGGATGCGAGACTCGAGAATGGAGTGGAAGCGACCAGGTGGAGCAGAGAGGCAAAACTGTCCGGTTCAGAGCTTCAAGTGCTGACACTTTTTATTTACATCTGTAAATAGACTATTGTAGTTTTGTTGTATTGTAATTTTGTATTTGTTTGCTTAGTTAAATATTAGACTGCTAGCAAATGTGATTGACTAGCAATAACAGTCAATTAATTACTGCAAAATTACCAAAAGGACATAATTACTATTGAAAGAGTAGGAATTTAGCAGACAAATATTCACATCGTTTATAACAGGTTTAGAGGGAGCTAAGGCAAACAACAACACAACGAAAATTAACATGATTACTATAGTTAAACCATGGTAACCACAAATTAACAATGGTTTTACACTATATAGTTCACCATGGTATTTGTAGTAAAACTCTGGTTATACAATTGGTAATCAGTCTGCCAAAAAAAAAAAAAAAAGGTTACTTTTACCATTGGCCTAATAATACCATGGTTAATTTTCCTTATATGACAAAACATGACCCACGATAATGCAAAAAAATGTTCAGTGTTAAGATTTTTTTCTATAAAGATATATTCAGGACGCAGCACTTCGCCCGCGACGACGATCATCGTTTCAGGACCGCTTCCCACGTACCGACGAGGACACGAAAGGTTCAGTAGACTGTTTGCTTTAAACGAATGGTTATTGTCATGGTGTAAAGAACAGAAACTGCTCTTTGTTAATAATTGGAATCTTTTCTGGGAGCGTCCTAGGCTTTTCCGTGCTGATGGCCTGCACCCCAGCAGAGTCGGAGCGGAACTCCTGTCGGACAACATCTCCAAGACGCTACGCTCCATCTGACTAGTAAGCCAAATCTCAAATAACTGCTATGATGACTTTTGTTCTACCCACTTAAATGATAGAAGTAATTGCGTTGTTCAATCTATACATACTGTGTCTGTTCCCCGAATAGTGAGGTCAAAATATAAATTTAACACAGGATCTAGAAAAAATCTGATCGCGATTAAACCAGAAAAATGCAAAATAAATGAACAAAAACTATTTTTAAAGCTTGGGCTCCTAAACATTAGATCACTCACACCTAAAGCAGTAATTGTAAATGAAATGGTCACAGATAATAGTTTTGATGTACTCTGTTTGACTGAAACCTGGCTTAAACCAAATGAT
Source organism: Schizothorax lantsangensis (assembly GCA_027422415.1). NCBI lineage: Eukaryota > Metazoa > Chordata > Actinopteri > Cypriniformes > Cyprinidae > Schizothorax > Schizothorax lantsangensis. The sequence continues at coordinate 109,164 of JAPDDO010000108.1, forward strand.
TATATTGGTCTAAATGAGTCTACTCCACCAAGCTACAGTTATAAGCATGAGCCCCGTCAGACTGGTCGTGGCGGCGGTGTCGCAACAATATATAGTGATATTCTCAATGTTACTCAGAAAACAGGATACAGGTTTAACACATTCGAAATACTTATGCTTAATGTTACACTGTCAGATATGCAAAAGAAATCTGTCTTATCTCTTGCTCTGGCTACTGTGTATAGACCGCCAGGGCCATATACAGATTTCCTAAAAGAATTTGCAGATTTCCTCTCAGACCTATTGGTTAATGCTGATAAAGCGCTAATTGTCGGAGATTTTAACATTCATGTTGATAATCCAAATGATACATTAGGACTTGCGTTTACCGACCTAATAAACTCTTTTGGGGTCAAGCAAAACGTCACCGGGCCCACTCATCGTTATAATCACACGCTAGATTTAATTATATCGCATGGAATTGATCTTACTGATATAGATATCGTCCCTCAAAGTGATGATGTTACTGACCATTTCCTTGTATCGTGCATGCTGCGTATTACTGATATTAACTATATGGCTCCGCGTTATCGTCCAGGCAGAACTATTGTTCCAGCCACTAAAGACAGATTCACAAATAACCTGCCTGATTTATCTCAGCTGCTCTGTGTACCCATAAATACAAATGAACTTGACAAAATGACTAGCAACATGGGCACTATCCTCTCTAATACGTTAGAAACTGTTGCTCCCATCAAATTAAAAAAGGTTAGAGGAAAACGTGCTGCGCCATGGTACAACAGTTATACCCATTCTCTCAAGAAAGAAACTCGTAATCTTGAGCGCAAATGGAGAAAAACGAACTTGGAAGTTTTTAGAATTGCGTGGAAAAACAGTATGTCCAGCTATAGACATGCTCTAAAAGCTGCCAGGACCGAGCATATCCGCAAACTCATAGATAATAACCAAAATAATCCAAGGTTTTTATTTAGCACAGTGGCTAGACTAACAAATAACCAGACGTCACCCGATCTAAATATTCCCTCACAGTTTAATAGTTATGACTTTATGAATTTCTTCACTGATAAAATAGATAACATCAGAAATACAATAACTAATGTAGATTCTACGGCGTCTAGTACTTCAGCCTCATTCACCGCACCCAAAGAAAAACTGCAGTGCTTTTCAACTATAGGACAGGAAGAGCTAAATAAACTTATCAACACATCTAAACCAACAACACGTCTATTAGATCCTGTACCTACTAAATTACTGAAAGAGTTACCTGTAGCAGAAGAACCGCTTCTCAATATTATTAACTCATCGTTATCTTTAGGTCACGTCCCTAAACCATTCAAGCTGGCAGTTATTAAGCCTCTTATTAAGAAGCCACAACTAGATCCTTGTGATCTGGCAAATTACAGACCCATCTCAAATCTTTCGTTTATGTCTAAAATTTTAGAAAAAGTTGTGTCTGCTCAATTGTGCTCATTCTTGCAAAAAAATTATCTCTGTGAAGAATTTCAGTCAGGTTTCAGACCCCGCCATAGCACAGAAACTGCACTTGTTAAAATTACAAATGACTTGCTTCTTGCGTCAGACCAAGGCTGCATCTCATTGCTAGTTTTACTTGATCTTAGTGCTGCGTTCGACACTATAGATCATGAAATACTCGTAGATCGATTACAAAACTATACAGGTATTCAAGGGCAGGCTTTAAGATGGTTTAGATCCTACCTGTCCGATCGCTACCACTTTGTTTATTTAAACGGGGAGTCATCTCAATTATCACCAGTAAAGTATGGAGTACCACAAGGATCTGTCCTAGGTCCTCTGCTGTTTTCAATATACATGCTGCCCCTTGGTAATATTATTAGAAAATACGGGATTAGTTTCCATTGTTATGCTGATGATACTCAACTATATATCTCAACAAGACCAGACGAAACTTCTAAATTATCTAAGTTAACTGAGTGTGTTAAAAATGTAAAAGATTGGATGACCAATAATTTTCTCCTATTAAATTCAGATAAGACAGAGATATTACTTATTGGACCAAATAACAGTACACAGAATCTCTTGGATTACAATTTGCAACTAGACGGATGTCCTGTAAACAGCATTCTTCCATCTTAGCATTCTTCCATCTTAGAAACATTGCCAAGCTAAGGAACATGTTACCTGTTTCTGATGCAGAAAAGCTAGTTCATGCATTCATGACCTCTAGACTGGACTATTGTAATGCACTGCTAGGTGGTTGTCCTGCATCTTCAATAAACAAGCTACAGATAGTAAAAAATGCAGCGGCTAGAGTCCTTACCAGGTCAAGAAAATATGATCATATTACCCCAATTTTACAGTCTCTGCACTGGCTACCTATTAAGTACCGTATCAGTTACAAAATATTATTACTTACCTATAAGGCCCTAAATGGTTTAGCTCCTGCGTACCTAACTAGTCTTCTATCTCGCTACAATCCATCACGCTCCCTAAGGTCCCAAAACTCTGGACTCTTGGTAGTACCTAGAATAGCAAAGTCCACTAAAGGAGGTAGAGCTTTTTCATATTTAGCTCCCAAACTCTGGAATAGCCTTCCTGATAACGTTCGGGGTTCAGACACACTCTCTCTGTTTAAATCTAGATTAAAGACACATCTCTTTAGCCAAGCATTCACATAATGCATTCATATAATGCATCCCATAATCGTGTACTGCAGTTATATCTGATCAAAACGCACATTATTATTATTTAGCTTGGGTTGAACAAATAATTTTTGCTTGAATGGAACAACAGCTACGCTAATTATGTCTCTTTGTTTCTCTGTTTCTGCCACGGGATTAACATCCCGTGGTAACTAGGAGTTACACAAGCTTCAGTCTGGATCCAGCCCTTAAATGATCTGAGATGACCAAACACCTGAGAAGAGATGATGCCGACCCCTCGGAGGACCTCAGAGGATGCCAACCTCTGATCCCCCAAAAACATGCAGAATTAACAAATTTTGCCATAAGTTAATATATTAAGTTTCTACAATGTATAAATATATTGTGGAAACTTAATTTCTTGTAAAGCGCTTTGCAACGATTGTATCGTAAAAAGCGCTATACAAATAAACTTGAATTGAATTGAATGTAGCTATTATTGTACCAATTTTGACATTTAGGTAAGATAAAACAATAACATGTGGTCCTAATGTAATACTTTTACTATGTGCAAACAAATTATAATGAGGTGGTTGTTTTGCAACAAGGTGGAGATGTTGATGAAAAAAAATTGTGAAAAAGTAAACACGCATAAGGGACAGAGAAATGTCAGGGAAAATGAAGAGACTAAAAAGGAAAATGGAAGTTCAATTGATAACCTTAAATTATTTTGCACGGCCTCAGCCTAGGGATTTAAATTTGTTTATGTGATGATGATGATGGTCATATAAAAAATATTGTTGTCCGTGGTTTCAAAATTTGTTGTGGGTTTATGGGATGGCCTGATGAGTGTGAGATTTCCCGGCCGGAAATTTGGTTCCAGTCCGCCCCTGCTCTTTAGCCAATCAGATGCGAGCTCACCATTCAACCAATCATAACCCGCCAAGATCACAGCACTCAAGGAGCTCAGCTTTGCACCCCTTTTGGGCAATCTGACTTATTTACAATGGAAGTGAAACTTTATGTCCTCAATCCAGCATGGCGAACGACACTGCATGATTTTCGGCTGTCCCAGATGAAAGACTGGCATCGTGAAGCAATCGTGGCGACTTCTGATTGTTACGATTGTTTCACGATGCCAATCTTTCGTCTGGGACAGCCGAAAATCGTGCAGTGTGTTAAGGGCTTAAGTTATAACTTTATTTCATAATGGTTCATAAATTAATATTGCCAAAAATAATACAGCTAACCACTTTATTGTTTTTATAAACACTTCATCGTCTCATTACACGTTTGCCAATCAAGACAGTCACAGTTACAGTTTTTAATTTGGAGAATAGACGTTTCCATGGGTCACATAGGCTATTCTGATATATCTGGATGCCACCAGGTTTGCTTTTATCTCATTTACAGCTCAAATGTGCATAACAGAGTGGATTAAAGCTGCACGATTAAGCATTTAAAACATGGCCATTTCAATTCAATCAGTCATGCGATCTAATCCCTAAATGACAACAATGTCAAGTATGATCACAGCAATCATTCAGATTTGTTTTGGTGCTGCCCCTGAGCCAGAGAGCTGTTGTCATGTATAGGTATTATTAAACCGCTTCACAAACACAGTCTCTTCAGTCACATAGTATCATTATTTCTGTCTTACAATAATTCAAAATATCAGAGGTACTGGGATAAAAGTTTGTATTTCTGATATAAACACTAATGTCTACGATACAGACCAAAACAAGAGTTTTTGAAATTTTGAAACATTTTGAAAGTGACTTTAGCTTCAAATAAAGGTTGTATCAATTATAGTTATCAGTATCAGTAGGTGGCGGCAAATGATTGCTAAAAATGTACTTGTCATTCATTCATTCAAGAGATTAGTTAAAAATGCTGATTCATCCAGTAATGGTTGAAGTATTTGGGTCTTTTATTCATTCACTCCACCTTTGTTTCAATAATCAAGCCAAATTAATTTGAAATATTAAAGAGCCTCTAGTGAATTACATGTTATTTTATTTAGTTGTCTAGTCAGAATTATGGGAGAATTGTGATGTTTATTTTAAAGAAACGCAAATCATGACTCTCAATTTTATCCAGAATCATGGAGCTTAGAGTGAATTATCAGTAATTATAAGAGACTGTTTCACCAGCTGACATAAGAGTTAATTGATCAAATAAAATAACACCAACATTACATGGCAGCTGGCAAAACATGTCAGAGTACAGCATTTTACTGTAGTATTGTATACACACACACACACACACACACACACACACACACACACATTTGTCTGATCCAAGGATGGGGGTGCTTTTCAATTCCGCATTTTTGCATTCTGCAAAAGTAAAGTTTGCTGCAGATGTTCAGATGTAATTGTACATGCACTTTCTTTTTTAAATTAATAGCTACAGTATTCTGATTTTTGTTATATTTTAATAATTCAATTAGCAATCAATTTTGTTTTTATTATTTAATTATTTATATATATATATATATATATATATATATATATATATATACTGTATAGTATATGGAATTTATGTGAAATGTATGGAAAATGTAAAAAGTTCATGCTACAGTGCTATTATATCATGAAAGTAGGGCATTTAAGTAGAAGCATGCCATGGTGATTTCTTCATCTCAAACTATGTATTGAGACAAAAGATAACAACAGTGTGTGTGTGTGTGTGTGTGTGTGTGTGTGTGTGTGTGTGTGTGTTTGTCAGTGGCTTTAAAAAGTTTATAACCAAGCCCTTTCCATAAATAAATGGAATGTATTTTGCAGGAGTCCCTTCAACATATTTAACATACATACTGAAGAAGTAAAGCATATTATCAGACTTGTCTTTTTTTTACTGTGTAATTATCATTCTGTATTAGATCAAATATAAGATGCATCAGAGGATAGCCTTGTACTTCCTTATTACTTCTCATACATATTTCTTGTCAGGTTTTCTATGGCAGAATCACAACCATGAATGCTGTAAACGCTGTGCTGCTGTTCATTCTGGTTTGTTTTACTGCGGTCTGTCAAGCTGAAGGTAAGAGAATAAACTTCACCTAGAAAGTGTGTGACAATTTTGAACACGGGACTAAATCTAAGATAATGAAAAAAATGTAAAATCTGATTCATAGATATACAAAACGTGTAAGTGTAAGTGATTTTGGCTCTTAGTATATTCAAAAAAACAGATTTAAACAGTTTGCATGATAGGAAGAGAAATACATTATGGTCAGGGAGATCAAATCCTACATTTAATGTACAAAATGCATAATGAAGTGATTTTATTCATGAATGACTTCTCTAATGAAAGATATGTATGTTTCATTAAACTTTATAACGTTTCATGAAATGTCAAAAAATAACATTTTTTATTGTTCAGTTGCTGTATTATATGATATGCATTGTTATTTTTCAGGTTTCAGTGTAATCTGTGATGATGTGACTGGATCTGTGGGGAAAGAAGTAAATCTCACCTGCAGCGTCTCTCTGCAGAAAACTGACTGCTGCATTAGAAAGTATATGTTTCAATACCCTGAGATTTATAATGACTCATAAATCTGTATGAAAAAGCTTCCTAACGACTCCTGTGCTCAGAGAAACAGCTTCACATGCAGCTACACTTCAACTACAGTAATGACACAACCATTCAGATTCTTTCTGCAAACAACATGTGGAGCAAAAACAACACAATTCACTCTGAACATACCAGGTCTGTGTATAATATTGCAGGAACATAGAAAACTGCTCTTCAGTATATTCATAACTTCAAATCTCCTGCCAATAAATTATATTAGTGTTTCAGGTATACTAATCAATAACCAGCTACTGGAAAATCATCAATAATTTCATATAATGTAATTTACACATTTTGTAGATATTTCAAAATGCCTAGTAAACTCGTCTGTTCAGTGTTGCAGTGTTTCAGAATTGTATTTGTTTTTGTGTTCATCCAGCGAAGATTTTTGTTTCATGGCGTTTAATTTCTGTCGCAACGCTGTATATATATTTTTAATGAACAGATGTGTTTCATTGTGTGCTCCGTGCTTTACTGTAGTAAATCTTGTGCTTTTGCTGTTGTATTTTGCACTCATGAGTCCCTTCAGCATCTCAAAATTAAAGCACGAGTTATTATGTTTTTTGTGAAGCCTAATATTTAAGTGTGACATACTGAAGAAGTAAAGCATATGATCAGACTTATCTGATAATACAAGCCTTTTTTACTGTGTAATTATCATTCTGTGTATTACATCAAATATGAGTATTTACTAACAGCGGTTTAAAATCTGTTAACAGGGACAACTACACCTGAAATTGTTACTGAAACTCCTGGCAAGAAAGGTATTATATTTTATTATTGATTACTATTGAATACTGCTTCAGGTTACTTAGATTGCAGGAAAACAGAAAACTGCTCTTCAGTATGTTCATAACTTTTAAATCAAGCAATGATTTTAGTGTTTAAGGTATAAGAAGATTTCTAAACAGTGACACATTATTGATTATCATATTTGAGATTTCTGTTTGTGTAGAGAAGCAGTTTGATCAGATTCTCAGCAGCACAATCACATTGTGAGGTCTGACTGTCTGCAGGCTGATAGGCTGGATTTGTGCTTATGATTTAAGCAATGTTATAAAAGATTTTACATGTACCTTTACAGAGGAAGCTTTAGACCAGAAGCTATCAGGAACATCTGCACCAGACCCAGCAGCAGGTCATGGATCAAGGTTTTCTGTCATCGCTGCAGTCCTGGGCTGTTTCATCCTCATCATCATCATAATGATAATCATTCACAACAAGAAACCAAACTTCAACAGATCTTGTGGATTCCAGAGGAAGATGTTTCTATGCATCAGACCTGATGAAGACAGCTCCACTCGTCCAGAAGATGTGATATAATAGCATTGACTCAGCAGTGTTGCTCATGAAAGACACAAGCTTTTTTTGAACTCTTGAATTTTTTTCTTCCTGCACATGCATTTTCTAATGGTGTAAATGGTGTCATTTTGAGCAGTTGTTTATTTTTATTTTTTGAAAATGAACATTGAAATGAATAAAGACTTGTGATACTCTCCAAAGATGAATATCTGGATCTTTTGGTAATGGGTAAGTTATACCAGTTAAACTAGTAATGTAAGATGTAAGAGTACCATTGTCTACTGCTTACGATACAGGAGAGTAACTTGCTGAGAAATAATAGCTGTTCCAGGAAAGAGAACAAAATGATTATATCTAAGCAAACGGCTGTAACAGCACATTAAAGAGCCACAAAATGGTATTTATTGTTTAGATCTTTTTTATTTTTTTAACTTTGTTTCATATCAAAAGTAACCTGCTCTGTTTTGTATGTCGATGCGTTGTCAGTGTCCTCTGCTCCGTGATGTATTTTCACTGCATGAGAACATGATGTGTGGCATAAAAGTGCCATGGTTTGTCGGACATAGCAACAGTAACTGGGACGGGTCTTTGTGAAGGGTCAATTTAGAGTAGTGGGAGGTTGCTGGCTCAGGTTCTTACAGTAGAAATGACATCTGGAGTTTGTGCTTGACTGCAGGGTCAGAATTAACATGCTGCCTATTGCAAGCGTTTATTTTACTTTGCTTGGCGACGGAATCTGGTAAAATAGATTAAAATGCTTATTAATAAATTAGTAATAAACGCATAATTAACAAACAAAAATTATATGATCTAAAAAAAGTGATATTTTTTCTGATATTGCACAAACATAAAAAAAATCTAAAAAAACTAAAATGAAATATTTTATATATATATATAACCATCAGTTAAATATAAAACTTTTGCATCCAGTGTAGACACGGTGTTAAGTCAACAGTCTCAGAGAACATTGTTATGTCGTCATTTCCATTTAGAACCTTCTCAATATTATTCATAACCGCACGTTTATAATGGACAATGCATTAAGGTGATTATCTTATTACAAACTGTTTACGTTTTCTGTAAAGGTAACATGGTAACACTACATTAAGTTTGCCTTTGTAGAGGGTTTATAAAGGTGTTTGTTAATGACTAAGAGTGTACTCACACTAGGCACGGTTGCCTTGAACCGAGCCCAAGCGTGATTGCCCCCCTCCCCACTTATTGCCCTTTACGATCCGGGCTGAGCACGCTTACGTCATTATGAATAAATGACTGAATGAATGAAAGAGGCATTTATATAGCACTTTATTGTGTATTGCTGTACACCCAAAGTGCTTTACAATCATGTGAGGGGGTCTCTCCTCAACCACCACCAATGTGTAGCATCTAACTATTAACTTTGTGGTTTATTATTTTGAGTAGTTTGGGACACGGTGACACACGGTCCTCTCACAATATAGCTTATTGTTTAACAGATCTTTGGCTTTTGCTGCTCACGCTGTGTCTATATCTAGCCTATGTCATTCAGTATAGTAGTTACATTTTCACAAATCATGCTAAAAACATTCATAAGAGCACTAGACAATGTTATCAGCTATATAGCAATGGATATTAATAAAAACTATAACAGTTATACAGCTAACTGAGACTTGTTATAGCACTTGCATATCATTGATCTTTTGTTGATTTTGATTGCTTCCATTGTCCTCATTTGTAAGTTGCTTTGGATAAAAGTGTCTGCTAAATAACTAAATGTAAGTGTATCAATACAGAAGCAGCTCGTATCATCAAGTAGTATGTAACAATACATCATTATATCGATATCGAACACAGCCCTATCGTCTACACTGACTTAATACAGGTGACATTTTGCCATTACATCCCTTCATATGCATACAGTACACATGTGCAATACTCTAATACTTTACTTCAATTGCACTTCTTTACACAAGTACAGTATTCAGGGGGAAATGCTGTAATTCACTAAGGATCTCTCTCTCTCTCTCTCTCTCTCTCTTTTTAACATTCCAAAAGTTGTAGCTCACATTCAGTCAATCTGACCGCTAGCGTTTACTACAACGTTGTAAAAATCATCTATTTGAATAAATGACTGGACATTGTGTGCCAACTGTGCAGTTTATGCAGTTTGTTTTGTTTTTCACTGTGGAAGGAATTAGCTGACGGTCCCTTAACGAGCATGTTTTAAAACTAACTTTAACTCGCTATCAAACTACTATTACACATTTGATCTGCCAAAGATAAATATCAAAAGAGAAATAACACATAAAATGGCAGCAGCAATATTTATATTGTTTAGCATTCATTCCCCTCACAGATCAGCATTCAGTAACAGCAACAGTATCACTCCAAGCATTGAAACAATCATTCACACGAACACATAAAAACACAACATCACTCAGGTCTTGATTTAACATATTTTCCTCACATCATGTTTGTTGTCTGCTGATCTAAGTGTTCAAACAGCGCTGTACTCGATTAAAACAAGACAGAAACTGCCTCGCAACAAACTGTGTATAGTGTACTTGTATAATTGTCTAAACAGAGAAAAACAGTGAATTTCTCACCTCTCCTCAGAAGACTCGACACTACAGCTGCGAAAGCTTTGAAGACTCGCTCCTTTATGACTTTACAGTAGCTTTTGTACCCGGTTCCTCCCAAAAGTGATTTCAGAAAGACTTCTAGGCAGCATAACACTGCTCCACAGCAAGAGAGCTTCTGTGATAACTAAGCGTTAACAATATTTCAGCTCTTTATCTTTCCATGCCGTCCGACTATTCTCAGTCCTTGCATGGGCCCATGGAAAGATTGTCTGTTAATTTATATCATGCTCTCTGCCAGATGTTTTTGTGAGTCTCTCTCTCTCTCTCTCTCTCTCTGGGTTTACTGGCGGGTCGCAATCAACTTCTCCAGGTGTATACCGCCACCTACTGTACCGGTGTGTAACAACAGGGCTTTATGCACTTCAGTTCATAATGGTGAATACATTAACTTCTGAGTAATTTAATTCCACCTATATTTACACACATTCTAAATCATAAACATCTCAAAGACATCTAATAGATGTTTATTTGACATCTGATAGGAAACGTCCTATAGACGTATTGCAGATGAGCAAACACTCTAAACAATATGTCTTGCAGATGTAAATGCAGACGTCGAATAGATGTGAAATACTGAGGAAATATGAGTTAAAACTGACCATTGCTATGTGTTTTTTTTTTTTTAGTTTGTGGTCTAGATTATGTCGTCTGCAACTTTGGAAGTGTATGTTGGAGTCTTGTGATTGCCGTCAACTAATTAGCCGAAGTGAGCTAGTTGAGAAGGCAAACATAATATAACGTAACTGGCGATTAAACAAACAGAAGAAGAGAGAGAACAGATGTTTAACAGGCAGCACTAGCTGTGCTAACGTATTGAACACAGTGTCATTTTAACATGATTTCACATGTAAGAGAGTTCACAAACCACACCCACGTTATCTTGAGACATTCACTTAAGGGGAAAATGACGATTGCTCAAATAAATTGATTATATTTCAAATGTAATTCACTTATTTGCAATAATCATGTTTTGAATTTTGTTACAGTGCAATCTATGTTGACATATAACAAAATCATGCAAGAGAAAAAATAAATAAATGCTGTCCCAAACAGAATTACATTTTGTGTCAAAACAAGACAAAAATATAAATGTATGCAGTCTGTTATGACTAGATGCGAAGTACATTTCCCCTTTATGTGCAAACATTACCACTGATGTGATTGTGTGGGATCATATTATTGACCCACATATTTTAATAAATTCCTATATTCCTTTACTTTCATTAAAAAGGCTCATTTTGTAAATGTAAGCTATTAATTTAAATGATATACAAACGCAAACTGGGTGCTTAATGCAAATGGCCACATTTACAAAATCAGGTGATAATGTTCATCATCTATACAAATGTGTCTTTATGTATAGAGACAAAAGAATGAGGTTAATCTCCATCAGTTTTAGTGATCGTGTAGATTTGTAAAGACACTGATGGAAGATAAACCTCAATAAATCTTCACAGTATCACACGGCGTAGGGCTTTCGTGCTTTTCTGAAGAGTTAAAAATGCCTGTCCTGATGTGGTAACACCCAGCACTAGACAGGATTTAGTTGTGGAGATTCTGCAAGAATAGAAATGGAAATATCATACAGTAGATATGAAATTAAAGCTATGATTAAAAAGCAAATAAATCAAAGATGGCAACAAATGTGGGAGACGGGAAATAAAGGTAGAATATGTATGAAATACAGCTAAAAGTGGAGAAAAGTAGATACTCGGGTGGAAATAGAAGAGAGGAACACATTTTATCCAGACTTAGAAAAGGACATACAGGACTTAATAAAATAATGCAATTAATGTCCAAGCATCCGACAGTATGCTGTGAATGCTGTGGGAAAAACTAACCGCTAGAACATGTCATGAATTGTGAAAAGTATAAAGATGATAGAGAAAAGTTATTAGAAGAGGTTCAGAGGAAAGAGGACATTTGAATTAATTTGAGATACCTGTTAAACCCAGAACAGAGAAGTAATAACAGAGCAGCTTTAATGAAATATTTGGAGAACACAGGCTTAATGAATAGGATTTGAGTGAAATATATATATATATATATATATATATATATACAGAGCCGGCCCAAGGCATAAGCGAACTAAGCGGCTGCTTAGGGCCCCGTGGCCACCAGAGGGCCCCCAAGAGTAGCCTACAGTTTATTTTATTTTATTTTATTTTAATTCGTGAAATGTCTATGGGTGGTAATTATACAAAAGCAGCAATAATAAAATAATCTATACATATAATTTTATTATTTTCATAGCATGTGTCATGCAGGCACGATGTTGATAAAATGCGCTGGACACTTCCGTGTGGATCTGTCGGATTAACATCATGTAAATTCACCAATTTCTCCCGAAATACATGAAAGTAAGTGGCCAGTTAGCTGGGAGAAAAACACAGTAAACTTTATAGTAACCTACACAATGTGTATTTGATAGGAATAAAACACGTTGTCCATTAACATTAATTGAAAAGAATATTATTGCCGCTTTCTATAGAAATCAGTGTGTAGCCTATTTAACAAGCTAAATGTATTTTTTACTTAACTGAAGTGTATTTAAATGTCTTATTAGGTTGAAAACACTAAACAGTTATGAAATATGAAAAGCACTGAGCGTGTCTTTTTTTCTTCTGAGCTCGTCATTCTGTGGCTCAGCGCTATAGCCAAAGCGCGGCGCGTCAAAGGGTTAAAATAGATCGTGTTTTCTGGGTGAAGGGGGGACAAATTCAACGTGGGGCTTTTGTGGCACAAATCAGGGGTGCGTTTCTCAAAACCATCGTTAGCTAACAATGGTTGTTATTTCCATTGAACTCTATTGGTCACGACAGAACTTGCGACCAGCTGCTTTTGGGAAACGCACCCCTGATCAGCTCAGACCACCCCAACCCTCCAGTTAATCAGCATAGCCTCTTTTTGTTTTAGGTGTTTGAACATCAAAACATCAGCAAATAGACATCTTAAGATATTCTAATATAACAAGTTTTTGTCTTCTGCATAAAAATAACTTTCCTGAATAAAAAAATAATAATAATAAAAAAAAAACTTATATATATATATATATATAATTTTTAAAATAAAAATAAGCTTCTGTTTCATAAACTGATAACAGTTTAACATTATTTAATTTAGCCTACATTTTGGGTCTTTGGTATTATATTCCAATATCATTATTCCTCAATTAGCTAGATATAGCCTAGATTAAGAGTTGTTGTTTTGTAAAGATGCTCTCTGCTGTGTTTAATATTTATTATAAAAAAAAGTGTGACTAGTAATAAAAGTACAACTTCGATTAATATTTATGTTGTTAAAATAACATTCTGTTCTGTAAATGCATTGTTTAATTTAGCTATTTAGCACACCACTTAATACTTTAACACTTAAAATTAAAAATTAAAAATCACAGAAGGGTAAAAACATGCAGGCAGACAATGGTATGATGTAAGCAACACAGCTACAACAAACAAAACTGATAACGGGTGTGTTAGATTTATAGTGTGTGAATAATCAAGCTTTGACAATAACCAGACATATTGGCAGCACAGAGGGGCCCCCAAATAAAATTCTGCTTAGGGCCCCATAAAGGCTTGGGCCGGCCCTGTATATATATATATATATATATATATATATATATATATATATATATATAGCATATATGTAGCATAGATATATGTAGCATGTATATATGTAGCATAGATCTTCATTGAGAGGAGGGGGTAGTAATTACAGTCTCTGGATCGAGTTCACAGTAGGTGGCGGTAATGAGCGAAATTGGTGCGATCCGCCAAAAAAAAGGGAAGAAGAAGAAGAAGCAGGTGTAGGTGTAGTATGCACCTGAACAAGTGGGTTACGATTTGCCATTAAAATCAGAGAGATAGAGAGAGAGAGATCTCTCTAAATAAGTTTTATTTTTCCTCAAAACTTCGGGTTCAACGAACAAAACGTCGCAGTTTCAGCTTGAAATAAGTATTTTAAGAAGTTGAGCATATAACGCTATTCAGGTGAGTTCAGATATTATTAGTTCTGTCTCGATGTTATTTTCTGTAACTGTTAGTGTAGTTCAGATCACATCGGTCTGTGTCCAAAACTAAACTAAACACATATGAAGGAGATAAAACACAGTTTCTGCTGTTTAAACATCACATAAGAAAGAGAAACCTACTCTGAGATATCTGAGTGATTGTGAAAGTGAAAGTAAGTTTACTGGTTCACAGATGAAGACAGTAAATATGGAGTAAAAGTATATTTACATCGTCTATCAAACTGTATTCAGTAGCATCGAACCTTAAATGAGATATAATGCACCATATTTAACTTTATCAAGAGTAAAAATTATACTGTGGTAGACTTTACAAAACTAAAAGACACAAAGAAAGATATGGTCTTCACATGGCAAGCGACAAAACACCATTTGAGCTCAACATCTTTTAAGAGGAGGCTGTAAATGAAGAATATGTGAGGTATTAATAAAACAAGCATGATTTAACGAGTTCACGTTCACTGTATGACACAATAAGTAGTTTTTCATGGTATCTTCTGTTATGATCCAGAGAAGAAAGAGAGTCGTACAGGTTTGGAGTGACATGAAGGTGAGTAAATGATGAGTGAATCTTCATTTCTGGATGAACTGCTTATGTCTCTAATCACTGCTTGTTAAGATTCACCTCAGATATAAATATTAGTCTTTTATTATTTGCAGAAACAGTCATGAGAGCTGATAATGTGCCGCTGTTGTTCACATTGCTTTGGACTTTCTGTCAAGCTGATGATGGTAAGAGAATATATTCTTCTCAGACTCTAAACAATTCACTTTCTCTGAAGATAATTCATTGATAACACGGCTGCTGTCTGTGATGAAGAGCTGTAGACTGTGTTTGAAGCAGTCATTATTTATAATGATGCTAATGTTGCAGAAGTGATGCACTTAAACGTTTAATTGATTTATTTATTGATGTGTAAAATGACAGAAATTAGTTTTGTTTTGATGTATTAAACTGATTAATATGTTGTTATTTTTCAGTTATCGGTGTAATCTGTGATGAAGTGACTGGATCTGTGGGGAAAGAAGTAAATCTCACCTGCAGCGTCTCTCTGCAGATCACTGACTGCTGCATTAAAATGTATAAGTTTCAATACCCTGAGAGCCTTAATGAATCAGTAATCTGTCCTCAATCGGAGTACTCCTGTGCTCCTGTGCTATATTCTGACCCTCTGTCTAAAACGACCTGTTTTAAGGGGCATGTCCTTTAAGGCTTGTCAGTAATCAGCCACTGTTATGATTGGCTAACGTCATTGCATAGGAAACAGTATTTGGGGCTTTACTGAATGCATTTCGTGGCTTCAGCCCCCTTATCCCACCCCTAGTGCTGCCCCAGCACAGCATCTTCTCCGCCGTCCATTTGGCACAAATAATCCATGGCGAAAAACAGGCTAGAGTGAAGGAGAAAGTTCCAAAAGGATATGGCGCTCTGCACGGGCTATTGCAAGTGCTATAGCATTATTCATATTGGGTTATATTGGTGATAGTGATCTTTATCATACAACCCGAATTCCGGAAATGTTGGGACATTTTTTAAATTTGAATAAAATGAAAACTAAAAGACTTTCAAATCACATGAGCCAATATTTTATTCACAATAGAACATAGAGAACATAACAAATGTTTAAAACGGAGAAATTTTATACATTTATCCACTAAATGAGCTCATTTCAAATTTTATGCCTGCTACAGGTCTCAAAAAAGTTGGCACGGGGGCAACAAAGGGCTGAAAAAGCAAGAAATTTAGAAAAGATTCAGCTGGGAGACATCAGGTCTGTAACATGATTAGCTATAAAAGGGATGTCTTAGAGAGGCACAGTCTCTCAGAAGTAAAGATGGGCAGAGGCTCTCCAGTCTGTGAAAGAGTGTGTAAAAAGATTGTGGGATACTTTAAAAACAACGTTCCTCAACGTCAAATTGCAAAGGCTTTGCCAATCTCATCATCTACAGTGCATAACATCATCAAAAAATTCAGAGAAACTGGAGAAACCTCTGTGCATAAGGGACAAGGCTGAATACCTTTGTTGGATGCCCCAGGGCTCTAGAGCAGTGGTTTTCAATCCTGGTCCTGGGGACCCACTGCTCTGCACATTTTGTATGTCTCTCTTATCTGACACACTCAGTTCAGTACATGGATCTCCCTCCTAATGAGCTGATTATCTGAATCAGGTGTGTAAAATAAGGGAGACACACAAAATGTGCAGAGCAGTGGGTCCCTAGGACCAGGATTGAAAACCACTGCTCTAGAGTGCGACAAATTTAGTCGCACGTGCAACCTAATTTCTCAATGGTGCGACCAGCGGTTCGAGGAAAAAAAAAAAAGTCTCTGCGAAAGTCTCCCTGTGGTTCAACAACAGACACACATTAGGCCCATATCGTGGTCTAAACCAATCAGAGATAGTGAAGGGCGGAGCCCCCCTCTGATAGGCCGTGGTCCAGATATTCCTGTATGTGTGTGTACGTTTGGAAATGCGTGTGCTGCAGTCAGACAGAGAGAGGTGAGTAGCCTAGGCCTGTCAAATAAACAGAGTGGATGATGAGAGAAGATGAAAAGAACGATTGACAACTTTTTCGTTAAGAATGTTAAGTTAAGGCCTGATCCGTCTGAAAATCATAACCAATGCTCTGACATGGAGCCATCAACCTCCCAGGTTATGTCAAGCCCTGGTCCGGAGACGGCATTAGATAATGAGCCACATACGATCGAGTCCGAGCCAGAGCCCACTGAAATTAAAAGGGGGAAGTGTATACATTTCGAAGAGAGTGGCTTGACCAGTTTCCCTGGCTAAGATACAGTAAAGCCGATAATATAATGCACTGCATTTACTGTAAAGAGTGTGGGAAGACCATGGCCGGCAATAGTGCATTTGAGACTGGTTCTAATACATTTCGAATTGAAATGCTGAAAAAGCACAATGCATCTATAAAACACATTACATGCCGCGATAAATGCACTGCCCAAGTGTCCCCTCTCCCCGCTGCCTTTCAGCGGCAGGCAGCAGAAAACAGGTCATCAGACGAGGCCGAGATGATAATCAAGTTTAACGTTGCCTACAATATTGCAAAAGAAGAACTTCCCTTCACTAAGTTCAAGTCCGAAATAATTCTTATGAAGAAAAATGGCTTGAACGTAAACCCGACGTACAGCAATGATGTCGCGTGCGCCCAATTTATAGGAGTCATCGCAGATACATTGAAAAAAAAGACGTCTGTGCAAATTGCGAACAGTGCGTACATGGCATTCCTGATTGACGGAGACACAGATATTGCCACAAAGGAATGCGTCATTGTGTACGGTCGTATCTTGCGGAGAGGAAGAATGTACCGGTGAATATACTGATTGTGAAGAACTTTATGTTGACCAGATTGTTAGTTAATCATTCGGGCCCTCAGACGACACTGCATCACTCATCGGCATGATTCTGTCATTGACATTACTAAATGTGCCCAGGAATACTTCCAGAAACCACTGTCGGTAAACACAATCCGCCGTGCCATCTGCAGATGCCAACTAAAGCTCTATCATGCAAAAAGGAAGCCATATGTGAACATGGTCCAGAAGTGCCGTCGTGTCCTGTGGGCCAAGACTCATTTAAAATGGACTGTTTCAAAGTGGAAAAGTGTCCAAGAGTCAAAATTTGACATTCATGTTGGAAATCACGGACACCGTGTCCTCCGGGCTAAAGAGGAGGGAGACCTTCCAGCGTGTTATCAGCATTCAGTTCAAAAGCCAGCATCTCTGATGGTATGGGGTGCATAAGTGCATAAAGTATGTGCAGCTTGCATGTTTTGGAAGGCACTATGAATGCTGAAAGGTATATAAAGGTTTTAGAGCAACATATGCTCCTCTACAGATGACGCATATTTCAACAGGACAATGCAAAACCACATACTGCATCTAGTACAACAGCATGGCTTCATAGTAGAAGAGTCCGGTGCTGAATTGGCCTACAGTCCAGATCTTTCACCTATAGAGAACATATGGCGCATCATTAAACGAAAAATACGTCAAAGATGACCACGAACTCTTCAGCAGCTGGAAAATTTATATCAGGCAAGAATTAGACCAAATTCCAACACCAAAACTCCAGAAACTCATAACCTTGATGCCCAGATGTCTTCAAACTGTTTTGAAAAGAAGAGGAGATGCTACACCATGGTAAACATGCCCCCGTCCCTACTATTTTGAGACCTGTAGCAGGCATCACATTTGAAATGAGCTCATTTTTGAGCTCAGAAATTGTAAACATTTGTTATGTTGTCTGTGTTCTATTATGAATAAAATATTGGCTCATGTGATTTTAAAGTCTTTTAGTTTTCATTTTATTCAAATTTAAAAAACGTCCCAACATTTCTGGAATTCGGGTTGTATTTCCAAAACAAAATAATTGAACTTATTTTGGTTTATTTTTATTTTTTGGGGGGATTGTATTTGTTTATTATTGTAGCAATACCTGGCAACACTACATCATCCGCACTTGCACTGACAATAATCAAAAAAGCCCATAGAGAGCACAACAAGATTGCTGACAAGATACCGCATTCGGTAAGACAAACATCTGCATGTCTGTCTCCTTTAAAATGTATATGTAGTGCATATTATGAGTTGTATTTGTAGGTGTTATTATAGCACAATTTTTAACAGCCCACCCCAGACTTCACTAATATTCAAACCCTGGTTACGGTCACGGATGCAACGAGCAATAAAAAACAAATAAACTTCCTCTTGCCAGCAGCTATTATTCTAATTACAAACAAATGCAACGTTTGTTTGCTTATTAAAATAAGAATACAAATAGAGAATATACAAATTCTTCCCAGCAGCAACTATAAATCTAAACAACAGGAACCAGGTACTAAACAACCCCTGACTGACTCTCTTATTATTAGATTTTACTTATAGTCTGTGTCTGTTTATACTTTATTAAACAGTGTTTAGATGTGTGTTTTTTCCGTTTTGGATGGCCAGTTTTTCATAATTTTTTTTCCCCTTATTGTTTGAATATTTGTAATAGAGAAACTAATATTGAGCAATACTCCTATTGTTTGGATAAAAGCGTCAGCCAAATGCATGATTGCAAATGCATTGTACTATAACTGGTTTATAATCTCAGTTATTGTCAGTTGATTTTGGGTGTTTGGGTCTTTGTGTTGTTTACCAGTAATTAGGTGAATCTCTTCGTGTTAACTAGATTTTTCGATGTATGATGAATGAGTATCATCCTGCTTCTCCTCTGTGCTGGTTTTCTGATATAAGAATGTTTAGATATTTGAACTGGAAAACAAGACAGAAATACTAAAATCATGTTTTGCAGTGTAAATATTTAGAATATGAAGGCAGACTGATTTGTGATTTAAAGTTTGGCATAAGAGCAAAACTGAGATGAAGATCAGCAGTCACACAGGATTGGATGAGGTTTGATGGGAGGAGCTGAGAAAGAGAATAAGAGAGATGGACAGATGATCAGACTGACACAAACTCATCAGAAATGGAGCTGGACACAGTGTTCATCGCGCTTCTGCTCTCAGGTACGGATGTGTGCCTTTATAAACACCCTTCAAAAGTTAATTTATTTTTTGGATTGTTAATGTTTCTGCTCACCAAGGCTACATTAATTTAATCAAAAATACAGTACAAATTAAAGGTGGGCTATATACCAGTAGACACAAATAAACCAGGTATTTGTCAACCGGTAGAGATTTTTGTCTGTTTTGCGAGATTAGAGATTATCGTCTTTATTGCGGTTACACGCTGTTGTGCTACATGGTCACAAAAACATATCGTTTGCACCTGTATTTAAGCATTGCGGTTTAAAAAAAAAAGTGATATCAAATATCAAGAATTTTCTGTGATGGTCTATATTGTTTTTTTCAGCAGGGTTACCTCATTGTTTTTATAAATGCATTTTGAGTCATTTTAAAGGCTGTTGTTGGCTTAGGTCTGTTTTTATAACCACAAAAAAAAATATATATATTATCTTAATACTTCTTTGATTATGAATGTAGCCTACCTGAAAGTGACGTGTGGGCTTCGTTTTCATCTCTTTTTTTTTCTTTTCTCGGTGCTGGATTGCTGATGTCTTTTCATGGGCATAGTTGTCCATCAATTATGATCATCTGCATTCAGCCGCAAACATGAGGCGCGAGCGGGCGCGGGTGTGGGAATGGCACGTCACATTTTTATGTTTAAATTTTTTTTGAGCAACTGGGATGGTGCCCCCCCCCCCACACAAACTGCGTACTCTGCATATAGGGAGCGGCGGTACTAATTTTTATCATCCACGATATCGTTCATATCGCACAGACCGGACCGCAAGGGCACTTTAGCGTCGGAACTCAAAGGGGACAACCCCCCCCCACCCCGTGCACGCCACTGAATATTATTACAGTGAAAAATAGCTGTTTTCTGTGTGAATCTGTTAAACTGCAATTGATTGCTGTGATCAAAGTTGAATTTCCAGCATCATTACTTAAGTCTCCAGTGTCACTTGATCCTTCAGAAATCATTCTACTATATACTGATTTGCTGCTCAAGAAACATTTCTGATTATTATTAATGTTGAATACAGATGTGCTGCCAAATATTTTTGTGGAAACCGTGATGCATATTATTTTTCAGGATTCACAGATGATCAGACAGTTTAAAAGAACAGCATTTATTTGAAATAGAAATCTTTTGTAACATTATAAACGTCTTTAGTGTCACTTTTGATTAATTGATTAAATCGATTGATTAAGTCATCCTTGATGAAAAACAAATTAATTTCATAGTGATGGTAAAGTTATTGTCAAATATAAAAATGGTCTGTAATGAAACCTTGTCCTCCGCAGCCATCTACAGCTCATCGGCTCTTCGTCAGTTTGAGTTTGTTCAGATGAGCATGAACTGCACTGAAGCTCAGAGATACTGCCGTGAGAAATACAGTGATCTGGCCTCCATTGACAGCATCGCTGACGTGACAGAGCTGCTGAAGAGCGTGACTGAAGCTCGTGTCTGGATCGGGCTTATGGAGACCCCCAGGAGTGAATGGAAGTGGTCTCTGGGTGACCCTGCGTTTTACAAGGCTAATGATGCATTGTTTCGCAACTGGGCATTCAATCAGCCGAACAACGGTCTATATTACTGCACTTATATGAGTCAGGATGGGCTGTGGCATGATGACTACTGTAATAGCCAAAGGTTTTTCATCTGCTATAATGGTGAGTCAATCAACCAATTTATTTTTCCCCAAATTTCTAGTTAATGTTAGCGCATTGCACTAAAATGTACTGACTTTGCTCACACAGGGAATGACAACTTCACAAAAGATTAGAATTGATTGATCGTAGGCCTCATTTTTCTGAGCTTATGCACAGTTTTTGTGTGAACATTGCCAAAATTATCCACAAATAATGCTTTTTCTATCAAAAACTGAGATGCATAAACTCAGATCAATGAGGCCTACAATCAGTCAGTTCCAAAAATGTAAATTTAAATAATCTTTTATAGAATTTTACTCAATTTTGTCTTTTTAAGATCAATTTGATAAAATGTTTGTTTTTATTATATTGCATTTATGATATCATGTTACTCAATGTTTAATTTGTATTTGCCATGTAATAGCCAGTGAAGGGTGCAACCAACCAAATTATAATAACGTATCTTTTCAAAATGCTTTTGCTGAATTCTAATGACCGTTTGCAGCATTTATATCTGCTGCAGTGATTGATTCTCTTCACAGCATAGTTAAACAAAGGCTGAAAATGAAGTTATCTATTGATGCAGTGTTGTTGATTTTCTCCTCACATGCAGACAGCAGTAGAGGATTCGTCCTCGTGCAGCACTCGATGAGCTGGAGATCTGCTCAGAGCTTCTGCAGAGCGAATCACACGGATCTGAGCAGCGTGAAGAACCAGAGTGAGAACCAGCAGATTCAGCAGCTCATGAACACTGGAGGCGTCACTTCCATCTGGATTGGTCTGTTCAGAGACTCATGGGAATGGTCCGACAAGAGTACATCCTCGTTTAGAAACTGGGCATCCACTGAACCCAATGACAATTTGGGCAATGAAGACGCCACAGCGCTTGTGACAAGTGGAGAGAGAAGGGGACAGTGGGCGGACTGGCTTTGTGAAACACTATTTCCCTTCGTCTGTCAAGAAGGTGAGTCGATGCTTGGACTTGCATGTGTAAAATGAGAGAAAACGATCAAGCAAAATCTCAAATGTCTCTTCCAGATCAGTTCATACTCATCAAGCAGAATCTGAGCTGGAGTGAAGCCATGACGTACTGCAGACAGAATCACATGGACCTGGTGTCGGTTCCCAGCCCTCAGATTGAGCAGCGGGTGATGAGTGCGGCGAGAAGAGCCTCGACGGCAGCCGTGTGGATGGGTTTGCATCACTACTGCATCATGAACATGTGGCTGTGGCTGCACGGCGAGGTGGTCTGTTATCAGAACTGGGCTGCAGGGAATGGCACCGGACCGAATGACTGCAGCGAGCGGAGAGTCGGAGCCATTCAGTCGTCTGGAGATCAGCGCTGGGTCAGCCTTCCTCCAACCATCAGGCTCAACTTCATCTGCACCAACTCTGAGGCTTAAGTGTCTGTTTGCACTGCGAAGAATGACATCTTTTTTCTAATACAAATACCTAAACTTCATTAAAGGGGTCATTGGATGCAAAATTCACTTTATAAGTTGTTTGGACATAAATGTGTGTTGGCAGTGTGTGTACACATCCATCCTATAATAATAAAAATCCACCCAGTGTTTTTTTTTAAATCCCTATTTTAAAATCCCCTTTCTCAAATCAGGCTGCTCTGAGAGTCCTGTCAGAATGATGTAGTTCTGTACAGGCCACTCCCCGATAGTTGATTGACAAGGCCCGCCCTGAGTGAGCTGAGAGCTGTCCGCCATTGTGTCGACTCCGGTGCAGGGAAAGACTCAGATTGAGCGATTGAGGTGCTTTGTTGTTGGATGTAATAATGAACATAGTAGTCTCATTTACTCCCGACATCTGAGCCACTGAAGACGCAGAGGATTAACGTTATGATCGTTTTTGAAGGGAATGCGCCGATCCTGATCTGCTTAAATGCATCTATGTTCGCGCACATCTTTTTTGATCCAGCCTCACCTACAGAAGAAGTGAATATAAGGGTTTTTTATTAATCTTTGCAAATTGCCTTTCCTAATAATGTGCTAGTTAGCAAGTTTCGCGGCTGAAGTTTACAATCTGCTCGTCACTCCGTGGAAGAGAGGGGCGGGGTCAGCAGAGCTCATTAGCATTTAAAGCAACATGGACTAGAATGGCTTACTGAAAACAGAGCTGATTTTGACAGGCAAAAAAAGGTGTTTTTTACACAACCATTGAGAAATTTTAACCAAATTATGTTACAGACTTTTAATTAAGACCCTAAAGAATCATATCAACTTGTGGAAAATGGGCATCCAATGACCCCTTTAACCCTCATCAGTCCCGGCGCCAGGTTGGGTGGATTGGATCTTTGGTTTAACATCACGTAATTTCATCCATTTCTCCCGAAATAAATAAAAGTCATTGTTAAACTAGGAGAAGAATAGAGTGAACTTTATCAACAAATATTAAAGGGGTCATCGGATGCCCATTTTCCACAAGTTGATATGATTCTTTAGGGTCTTAATGAAAAGTCTGTAACACAGTTTGGTTAAAATTTCTTAATGATAGTGTAAAAAAACCTTTTTACCCTGTCAAAAACAGCTCTTTTCAGAGCAAGCTGTTTTGTAGCATTTTCCTTTAAATGCAAATGAGCTCTGCTGACCCCGCCCCTCTCTTCCGAGCCACTCTCTGAGAGACGGTAAACTTTAGCCACATTCATCGTGAAACTTGCTAATTAGCACATTATTAGGAAAGGCGATTTGCAAAGATTCGTTAAAAAACCCTTATACTCACTTCTGCTGTAAGTGAAGCTGGATCACGAATGATTCGTGCAAACATAGACACATTTAGGCAGATCGGGGGCGCATTCCCTTCAAAAACGAAAGTAACGTTAATCCTCTGCGTCTTCAGCGGCTCAGAAGTCAGGAGTAAATGACAACTGCTATGTTCATTATTACATCCAACAACAAAACACAATGGCGGACTGATGACAGCTCACTCAGGGCGGGTCTAAGGTAACACACCAGACCAGTCTGTGCTGAAATGCTACTGTCAATCAAGCTATTGTGGGAGGGGCCTGTCTGTATGATGTCACACAGACAAGCATCTGAGTTCAGCTCGATTTGAGAAAGGGGTAAAAATTTTAGTAGATTAAAAAAAAAAAACAACTGGGTGGATTTTTATCATTATATAGGGTGGTTGTGTACACACACTACCAACACACATTTCAGTTCAAACAACTTGTAAAAGTGCATGTAGCATCCGATGACCCCTTCAACAAATATTAACAAATGTCGTTTCTTGCTAGTAATTAAATGTCTGAAACCTGAAATACATTTTATGTGGTTGAAAACATTGAATGGTTGTGATATAGGCTATGAAAAGCACTGAGCGCATCTCTGTCTCAGCGCCAGACAAAGTCGGAAAACACATTTGAATTTAGCAGTGAATGTTCTAAATACACCAGGGATTGTCCACAGGGAATGGTTAAAATCGACGTGTTTTGGAGGGTTAGAGGGGGTCAAATTGAATCTGATGTGGCACAAATCAGATCCGAGTGGTACCCCTCGCTTAAAATCGCATTCGGTTTAGATTTCTTTCCGCATTTAAAATCATTTTCTGGGGAGGAGGGGTGGGTCCATCAGATCATTGCAGGGGGGCTTCAGAGCGTCATGAGGGGGCTAAGCCCCCCCTTGATGGCGGGCCTGACCCTCATAAAGCATTCATAAAACCATTTCAAACAAAAATGTTACACATTTCCTGTTCTGGTCATTTTGACCCGGGTATGATAGAGTACCATTAGGTGTCAAAAATACTTTTTGTAAAGTGAACCATGAAGTTATATTAGAGTCAAAACACTTTTGAAATATAATTAGCCTTTTCCTTTATATATCACACACTTTTGGGGATGAATTTTGTTGATAAACATAATTATGTACATCTATTGATAAACCATTTCAACATTCAAACCTTAATGAGAAGTCTGATGATCAGATACAATATGGTTTTAGTTTTTTAAAAAAGTTGTCTGTTTTAAAAAATAATGATTCTTAGTCCAAATGAACCCAGAATGAGAAAATAGTACTGATTATGAATGCATTATGAAGATTAAATCAAGATGCATTTACTTGAGATGCAACATGACTTAAGATATTTAATGTTTCAAAATGAAGAATATTTTTACTTAAAACAAAAACAAATATCTACCAGTGTGGTCAAAATACACCTATTACAAAGGGAAAACAAAATATTTTTTCTGAGCACACTGAAAACCATTTGTTCTTGTTTCCAGCTTAAACTCATCTTAAAAAATATATATATATATATTTTCTTCTGTCATTTTGCTTCTCAAGTAAATGTATGTTGATTTAAGAATGTTTAGATATTTGTACTGAAAACTAAGACAAAAAAACTAAGCAAGAAAATCTTTTTTTTTCCGCAGTGTGTGCATAACAAATGTTTTAATCCTTATTAAAATGAGTCATATTTATGCAGTTCAGTGCGACTAACTCTGATTCTCGTTTGTTCAGTTTTCAGTGTTTTATTGGTTTTTAGGGCATAATCTATGAGACTTTAAACAGCTTTGTGATATTTGTGATGTATAAATCTATAATAAAATGATACACAAAGTGTTTGTTATGTGAGTGCTGAGTCTGATCCCAAAGGAAAACTCTTTGCCAGTCACAGTGATGATGATTTGCGACGACGGCATGTCATTGATTTTACATGATATTTAGACTGTCTGAAGTTGTGAGCAACTGAAGTGGTCGGTGAAGTTAAGCAGAGCTCATGAATATGCAAATGAGCAGTGACTGTAGGGGCGGAGCCAGTGTAGGTGATTGATGCATCACAGACTTTCCCCCTTGACTGCAGTGCTGCATTATGCTTGCAAAATACAAAGTTACTGGGTATTGTATTAAAGGAACACTCCACTTTTTTGGAAATAGGCTAATTTTCAATCTCCCTAAGAGTTAAACAGTTGAGTTTTACCGTTTTCGAATCCATTCAGCCGATTTCCGGGTCTGGCGGTAGCACATTTAGCGTAGCTTAGCATAGATCATTGAATCTGATTAGACCATTAGCATCTCGCTAATAGTACACGATGTAACTACAGAAGAGTCAAGTTTTAAATAGGAGAAATATCGAAACTCTCTGGTCATTTTTGAGCAGGATGCTAATGGTCTAATCCGATTCAATGATCTATGCTAAGCTAAGCTAAAAGTGCTACCGTCAGACCCGGAGATCGGCTGAATGGATTCGAAAATGGTAAAACGCAACTGTTTAACTCTTGGGGAGTTGGAAAATTAGCCTATTTCCAAAAAAGTGGAGTGTTCCTTTAAAGGTGCAGTAGGAGATCTCAGAAAATGCTAACTTTAGCCTGACAGCACTGAAAGCGAACGTCCCACCCTCCCTGCAATTGCCGTCCAAAGCCACGCCCCCTGAATGCACATACGCTCACAAAGCAGATTACCAGCTACATCAACGGTTCCCAATTCCAGTCCTCACGCCCTCCCCTCTCTGCACATTTCATATGTATATTTTATCACGTCTGACTTTTGTTCTATTTGACCGTAAGTCATAAGTGCCCTGCGAAGTGGACATCACCAGATATTCCGCCATGATTCCAGTTCAAAGCGTATGTTCCATACAAAGGGCATTAAAGTGTGCGAGACATGAATTTAAATTGTATTTATTTACAGAGGTATATTATGTCACACTTCACACTTCCCTAGTAAGTTTCATCTGTGTGTGAATATGCTGCGCAGCGCAATCCATGAATGAATGTTCCAAAGTGAAAAAACTTAAACGGATTTTCCCTGCTCAGGGAGTAGTGAGCAATGAACACTGTGTAGGGAGCATGTCAATCGGAACACAGTTCATGCACATAGCTCTTCTCTAACGAGCTGGTTATCTGATTCAGGTGTGTTAACTATGCGAGACATGCAAAATATGCAGAGCGGGGGGCGCGAGGACTGGAATTGGGAACCGCTGGGCTACAACATGCGTCATTCACTGGTGAGAAAACTTTATAGCACAGTTAGTAATAGTACTACAATACAAGGAAGGAAGATCGGGTTGTTGATGTTTTAATTGCTTTAGAAAAGCTTTAGATTTATTTCCTATTAATAACAATCATAATAATAATATAGATAATATACAGTAGTTAAACAGGGTTTCAGGGCTTCTTTAAACCTATTACAACAGCAATCTTCTGTGAACCATGTGCTTGAAGAGGTTTATGACTTCACTGTGATCCACATAAAGTTCAATAAGAATATCTGAAGAAAAAAGTTTTTTCTTAGCAATTCTGTTTGGTTTTATAAGCTAATTTGCATTATTTGGTTAACATGTTTATGTATGTCATTGAGAAGAGGGGAAGGTAAAGCAATGAGTATTTTTGAAATATATTTTAAATAATTATGTCTAACACAATTTCAGTCAAAATAGGAGATTATAAGAAACTATAGCAAATCCAACATGTATCCTTCTACCTGGCAAAAACTTGATACTGTGGAGGACCAGGGATGTTGGTCTTTTGAAGGTCTCTTATTCACTACACTTTTCCTTAAATATGCCAGCAGTGAAAAAAAATGAATAAAATATTGTGAAAAGTACAGTTGCAGTGAAACGTTTGAATTGTGACAGAGCTCTCTCCTCCTAATCCTATAACTGCATGGTAAAATGTAAAATTTCACTGTGATCTGATTCTGTAATGTTTTTTTTGTTTTGTTTTTAGTTACTACAACATTACTGTAGTAAAACCATGTTTTACTGCATTTATACAATTGAAGACGATGAGCTAGATTCAATTAGCTAGCTAGCGAATACGTGCATATTAACAGCATTTAACCATGCAACCATATAATGTGATTAAATGTTAACAAACTAAGTGTATCAGCAATCATAAATCAAAGAAATTCCTTAGAAATATATTTTACCTAGGTGATGAGGATCACTCAAATGCAGTTACGACTTTTTGACCAGCGAATGTGTGCAAATGTGCATTTCTTCCGTCATTAAAATGGCAGCATCACATTATATTTTCATCAACAGGTTACAAAGTTTGTTGTATCTATATGGGCGCTCAGTTTCTCCTGTTGTAAAATACATTTAGCCAAAAACTCATTTAATTAAAGATGAATTGCTACTGAGGATCACGTGACCCTTCGACAGCGATGCACGCTTAGTCTTTCGCTCTGCTCACTTTGCCACATATTGTATAATCCTGTCAGTAAATTTTAAACCACTCTGCATTGGACCCATCATGAATGCTTCGGCAGACAAGGGCGATCGGAAAAGAGAGATTGAGCAATCGCCAATGAAGAAAAAATTAAAAGATTTCACCATCTCCAGAGAGGACCTCGACGATGCTATTGCTAACAGCATTAAGCTAGCACTTAAAGAGCAGCAAAGCACTTTGAATTCGGTTGTGACTTCGGCAGTAAGAGATGCGGTGGACTCTGTGCTGATTCCAGCATTGCGCGAACTGCGTGAGAACATAAAAGTGACCAACAAGTCTGTTAAAGAGCTAAGAGAGGAGCTTGAGGTGATAGCTACCGCGGCGAAGCAAACACGTGACCAGGTTGATTCCGTTCAAGCAGCTGCGCATGAGGATAGGAGGACAGTCACGGACTTAAGAAATCAATTGGAGCGACTCACCGAGAAGATGACGGATATGGAGGATAGGAGCAGAAGGAATAACGTACGGCTGATGGGGCTGCCAGAGGGGACGGAGGGTTCCAACGCGGCTGGTTTCCTCAGAGTTAATCTTTCCAAGTGGATTCCTTCGCCGAAAGGCCATGACATTGAGATTGACCGGGCACATCGCGTGTATGACGGAGGGAGAGGCTCCGATCGGCCGCGTATTCTCATCTTCCATGTACTAAGATGGCATGACAGATCGGAGATCCTGAAAGGTGCTCGGCAGGCTTATCCGGTGAAATGCGCACAGGACAGTGTCACACTACAATTTTTTCCCGACTTCAGTCCAGCCACAACCATCAGGAGAAAGGCCTTTAATCCAGTTTTGAAGAAGATGACTTCACTTGGTCTCCAGCCCTTCCTCATCTATCCGGCGGTAATTAAACTACGGCACAAAGGGGAGCAGAGAAGCTTCGACTCTCCTCAGAAAGCGGAGGATTTTATCAGCTCCCTGTCTCAGCAGAAGACATATGCCGCGGCTCTACGGGAAGGCAACGGGAAGACAGCGGCCACTATCTCTCCAGCCCGGCGGGAGGGGCTTGATGGCCGGGATGGAGGCGGTCCTAGCTGCCCAGAAGGGGATGATGGCAGGATGGACATGGATGCTTGCTGAAGCTGTTTTTTGCTTTTTATTCCCTCCTCTCTCCTACTGGGATATTGTCCCTATCTAACCGGTACAACGATCTCTTTGATGGTAAGACTAACACCCTTTTTTTCTTTTTTGAAATGGAGAGTAATTCCACTAATGGAGAGTAGGTTTAATGACAAAAAATTTTTGGCTGTTTGAGCCTTTCGGGGGACATGTCTTGCGTTGGAGTGGATCGGTCACGTACCATCACTATTTTTTGTTGCTCAATCAGACCTACATTCTCGGTAATGTGTGGTCTGAGTAGTTTTTTGTTTATGGTTGTCGGTTGTTCATGCTTTTATTGTTTCATGTGTTGTTTTTATTTTTTACAACAGACATTTATACTTTTATTTATTTTACCCTATTTCTAAAAGGATTTTTCACCTAGGAGGTTTGGTATCTAAAATGCACATCAGCGTTTACATGTTACTTACAGAATGGAAGTGCTTCTACTTTTTTTCATTTATTGAATACAATCTTGGGATTATGAATATTCAATGCCTACTCTAAATATTTTATCACTGAATGTGAATGCTTTAAATTCTGCTGTTAAACGAACCCGTGTGTTAGAATATTTACACCGTAAATCTATTTCCTGTGCCCTAATACAAGAGACACATTTAAAACAATCTGACGCGCACGTTTCCAGAATAAGTATTATAAATTAGCAGCCTTTTCCTGTGCTCTTAATAAAACTAAGAGGGTGCTTATCCTTGTTAACCGGAAGTTAAATTTAACAATTGAACACCTTGGTAGTGATGAGGAGGGTAGATTTGTTTTTATCCGATGCAAAATATATAATAATAGGTTAGCATTGGTCTCTATTTATGGTCCGAATGAGACGGACAGTGCATTCCTTACACAGATTTCCAAAACTCTACTTGAGCAGATTGATTGCCCTCTAGTGGTGGGTGGTGATTTTAATGCTGTAGTAAATCCTGCTTTAGATAAATCTCAATCTGATACAACAGCCAATCCATCCTCTAAATTACTGAATAAATGTATCACTGAGCTCAACTTAATCGATCTTTAGAGAATTCAGAATACTAAATCTAAGGACTTCACTTTTTTCTAATAGACACAAGACTTTCTCTAGGATAGACTACATATTTCTCAGCCCATCTTTAATTTCATCTAATTCCTCCATCTCTATATTACCAATTTTATTATCTGATCATTCTGCTGTGCTGTGCAGTGTTCCTCTTTCCGATGTTAAAGCCAAGTCCCCAAGATGGTGCTTTAACATATCATTATTAAGTAATCAGACTTTCATTACTTCTCTAAAAGAATATATTAAGGAATTTCTTGAAATATGCCCTCTGATGTGGATCCTCAAATACTGTGGGAAACGACTAAGTGTGCTATACGAGGTTTCTGTATATCTTTCTCTTCTACTCTTGCTAAAGCGAAAACTCACCAGTTTACACAATTAGAAAATAAAATCCAATCATTACAAAACCTACAAAAACAACATTTTACTGAGCAACAGGCTACACAGCTGTCCTCTTTAAAAGAAGAATATGATTTACTTTCACACTCAAAGGCAGAACTTATTTTACATAGGACTAGACAAAAATATTATTTCGAATCAGAGAGACCTAGTCATTTATTGGCCCTTAGGTTGAAAGAATGCGAGTCTAAGGCATATATTAGCGCAATAAAATCATCGGATGATCAGGTCACCACGAACCCTGTGGCAATTAATGAAATATTTAAAGGTTTTTACACAAATCTGTATAAAGCCGAAACAGATTTTGATGAACCAATTTGTAAGCAGTATTTAGATAAATTGGAACTGCCTCGGATCTCACAGATGGATAAAGAATCTTTGGAGGCCCCATTAAGTTTGGAGGAATTCCACGTCTCTCTAAAAAGCCTTCAAAAAGGCAAATCGCCGGGTCTAGATGGTCTCCCCCCAGAATTATATTTAGAAATTTGGGATTTGGTAGGGATACTTATGCTTAATTCATTTAATTTTGCAATTGAACATGGGGTATTTCATAGAGATCAAAAAACTTTATTGAGTTCATTACTTCTTAAAAAAGGGAAAGATCCATTAGATTGTTCCAGCTACAGACCGATTTCGCTTATCCCATGTGATCTAAAAATCTATGCTAAAGTTTTTGCTTCTCGTATGGAGAAGGTAATTCATAGTTTGTTCAAGGAGGACCAAACTGGTTTCATCAAGGGGCACAATGCATCTGACAATATGTGTCGACTCCTTCATATTCTTGACTTTGTAGACTCCCACCCGACCCCTTGTGCGGTCTTTTCACTTGACGCAGAAAAAGCCTTTGACAGGCTAGAGTGGAATTATATGTGGGCAGTTCTGCAATGTTTCAGCTTCGGTGAACACTTCATTTCTGTGATTAAGACATTATACCACTCACCTGCAGCATCAGTCATAACTGGTAATATTATTTCCCCCTCATTCCCTTTACAGCGGGGAACGAGGCAGGGGTGTCCACTTTCCCCCTTATTGTTTTGTCTATCTCTTGAACCCTTAGCACAAGCCATCAGGAAATCTGAAGTATCGATTAAGATTCATGATCATAATCATAGCATTTCATTATACGCTGATGATAGTATTCAATATTTAGACCACTTTGATGTTTCAGTCTCTAGTATAATTAAGGAATTTGATCATTTTAGTAGCCTATCAGGATATAAAATAAATTGGAGCAAATCTGCTTTAATGCCAATTAACAATGCTAAGGTAAATTTTTCTATTCCCTCATTTATCCCTATTAAGGAATCTTTCATCTATTTGGGCATTACCATATATAAAAACATTCATAAGATTGCCAGAGACAATTTTAATAACATTTTAGTTAAGGTCAAAAATGACATTCAAAGATGGAAGAATCTTAAAGTCTCTCTCCAAGGAAGAATCTCCACTGTTAAGATGAATTTGTTACCTCGATTTAATTTTTTTTTCTCTATGCTACCACTTTCTCCCCCTCCAGGTTACTTTAAGGAGATCAATTCCATAATTTCTAAGTTTATCTGGAATGATAAATGTCCCAGAGTTAAACTTACCACATTACAACATCCTAATAGCGCAGGAGTACTGGCTGTACCAAATTTTGAATTATATTATTGGTCATTCCAGTTTAAGGCTCTTCATAATTGGGTTGATCCTCAATCTACAGTTTCATGGAGAGTGATTGAAGCTGACAAGGTTAAACCAAATAGACTTCAAGATATTTTATTTACTGGCACAGGAAAAAAAGGGGATAATTATAAATTTGGTCCGGTTGTGGCTAACTCTATTAAAATCTGGAAAACGGTTGAACGTCGCATAGGAGGAACCTTCAAATTTTGTAACAGTACTCCTTTATGGCACAATTTAAATTTTGTATGTGGAAATCGTCCATTTGTCCAACCCTCTTGGTCTACTTTGGGTGTAAACACGTGCGGTGATATATATGATAACCAGGGCCTCTGTTCATTTCAGACATTAAGAACCAAATTTTGTCTACCAGCATCTGCATATTTTGTTTTTCTTCAATTACGTTCTGCTCTCGAAGCGTATGGCGTTCCTTGGTCTTCTTCTATTTCCTCTCATCCTATGCGGGACTGGATTGCACCATCTGCTGGTCGGCCATCTGTTTCCTTAATATATAATCAAATTATTGATTGTATTGCAAAACCTCTTTCTATTAAAACTATTTGGAATTGGGAATTATCTGACCTTAATTTATCTGTCGACTGGGAGAGAGTGTGGTCTAATCTCAGCTTAACATCTAAAAATTTGGCTCATCGTCTTATTCACTTCAAAGTCATTCATAGAGCATACATAACTCCTCACAAAAGATTTAAGATGAAACTACAGTCAAATTTGAACTGCCATATATGTAACACTACATCATCAGGCACTTTTCTGCATATGTTTTGGGAATGTCCTGTCGTCATCAGTCTATGGACACATGTAAACCTGGTTTTGTCATCATTACTGCGAATTGATTGGTCTGTTAACCCAAGTTTGTGTCTTCTTAATGATGATTCTGGTCTCTGTATTAGTTCAAAGCAAAAGAGAATGTTGTTTGCTGGTTTTACAGCTGCGAAGAAGACAATAATCCAGAACTGGTTTACACCACACATGTGTAGAAAAACGTGTTGGATTCGTGGCCTCCTGCGAATAGCGTCATGTGAATGTACAACGGCGCGAGTCGGTGGGGCCAGGCCTTCGACCATTGATGCTTGGCAGTGTTTGTTGAATATACGTGATTATATAAAGGAGTGATTTTTGTGTTCTTGTTGTCCTTCCCTCTCCCCCTCCCTTTTGATTGGACCTTGAGATATTGAGTATGTGTCTGTTGTTTTGTTTTGTTGTATTTTGGATATTATGTTGTGTTGTGTGTGTGAAAAAAAAAAAAATATGCACTGATTTCGCATCAGCAGCTGAAGGATTTCTATTACAGTCATTTATTTGTTTACTTTGACTTCATCTGGAACTGTTTAAATTGATCTGAATAATGACACGATATATTGTCTTCTGTAGATCTGCTTTATATCTGAAATTAAAACAGAATTTATTTGTTCAATTTAAGAATTTTGCAACACTGACACTGTAATGTTCCTGTTTATTAATGTAAAGCTGCTTTGAAACAATCTGCATTGTATAAAAATCTCTCCAGAAATAAATGTGACGACTATTTTGTTGGAGAAACAAAGAAGAAAAACAAAATCAGGGTTTCCAGACATTTAACCACAATTTAAAACTTAATTATCATTTAATGTTTCATTCAGAAAACGACACTGAAATCATGAAATCACACATTGTTAGTTTACACAAGCGATTATTAATATTTGTTGTGGAACTGATTCAGACTTTGTCAGAGATTTCTGTGAATCTCATTTGTTAATTTGATCTGAGAATCAGATTCATAAACAGCTGAATCAAGTATTTCTAGACTAAATATTAATATTTCGTTCAACATTGTTAATCAGCAAGAACCTTTTACACCCATTTACTTAATGATCATTTGTAACCTGTGCTGGCACCTCTTATGGCTTTCCCCACCTCTTCCCTCAAAGTTTGTCTTTTACAACCAATAAAACATAAGAACAAATACACAAATTACAAGCACAGATAAACACAACAGAACAAAGTTATAAATAAAATAAGAAATGTAATAATTAAGTGTAAAATAACACTGCATACACCGTGTTCACTGTATAAATTAAATATAGATTCATCCTTTTCAAAGCTGTGTTTTGTTGTTTAAGTAGCATTAATGACAGCAGCAGGTATTTATAGGCTGCTGTCCCTTTAAGACCTGATGCATGGAACTAATACAATGACACACATCCGATATGTTTCACATAACCGACTGTGTTTACCAGAATGACATGGGTCTTTTGTCATAATTTTGTGCGTCTGTTCAAATGCAAGGAAATGCAAAAGCAGACTCAGTTCGGTGTTCGCGCACTGTCTGAAACACGCCTCTCTGTGTGTGTGCACTTCATGTGTGTGCAGCTGTGCGCTTAGAAACTAGTTATGGTTCAATTTTGCAATTAATCACATGCGTGCCGGAACGTGGGGCCTACGCAATGACTTTTTCCTTTCTCCCAGGGAACCATGGTTACGAGAGTAACCCGAGACGTTCCCTTTCGAGTTTGGTCTCTCGACATTGCATTATCGCTTTGACACGACGGGGAACGTCTACAATCCCTGCCATGTAAAAACTAACACTATGCACAGACAGAACATGTGGTGCGAAATAAGAATTTTCAAGGTTGTAAAATTTAACGACTGTGTTCTGTGAAGACCAGCCGGCTGCTAGACAAATGTCCTGAATAAACATACGCTAGTCCAAGCCCAACATGAAGTCCAACCCCAAGTGCAGTGGCAGCACACAACAGGGCACAGCAAATTAGAGATCATGTTGTGATCAAGTGTTGTAATCTGAGCTCTAAGCAGTGTTGAGAGCACTTTAGATATATAAGGCGTGACTAGTAAGTAACATTTTATTTATATAGCACTTTTAAAGCTACAACACACAAAGTGCTTTAGGAAAGGGAAGTGGTGTGTGGCGACCCATATTCGGAATTTGTGCTCTGCATTTAACCAAAACAAAAAAGTTTCACTTTTTGAAATAAGTTACATGAAAAAATTAACTTTTTCACCATATTCTAATTTTCTGAGATGTACCTGTTTTAAAATTGTGAAAGTGTTCATTTGTTTTGAAAAATGCCTTGTATTGGAACTGTTTTAAAAACGCTTAAAATGCTCTGTAGACTTTCCAGTATCAGAACAAATGCCAGTGTTATCCTCCTGCTCACGGTCACTGGGATTTTGTGGGGAAAACATGGAAATATTTTGTCGTTTTATCTTGGAAAGACATGCTTTCTTCTTCTGTTTTCCACAAATGGATATAGGCTACTGTTTTTCTGGATTATAAATTATAAAACGTGCTGCGATATCCAAGGCGACTTATATAAAGCAATCAAGGTCAAGCGCAAAGCGCGCACATTAGGACTGGTGACGAATGAGAAAAGGCAAGTGAGTTTGTATTGTTCATTTTCCAGCAACCACGCCACTAGTTTCAGTTTTGCTTTAAATATTTAGGCTGGGCGTTTATAATATATGTTTATAGTGAATGCCACTATAATTTGTGTTTGTTTTTTTTATTTACATTTTCATTTTCATTCCTTTTTCTATTCTCAACACTGCTAAATTTACAGGATTTTTTGTGGAGTGTAGGGAACATAAATATATTTTCTAATGTTTGTAAACGTTTCGTTTATTTTACATTATTTCTGAATGAAATGATACTACAGTATCAGTACTACAGTACAGTAGTAGAGTGTCAATTTAGAATAAAAAAAAAAATCAAAGCTTCATTTGTCATAAACATATTATGCGGCCCCTCATTTAATGTGGAAAACTTGATGTGGCCCTCGAGTCAAAAAGTTTGCCCACTCCTGTGCTAGATCTTTGATATGAGCCATCTGATTGATCTGTGCTGGTTTCATGTCTCTCTCGTATGTGAGATAAAGCAGTCAGCCTCCGCTTCACGTCAAGGCAGATCATGCGATTATCGACAGTCTGACTGTACTTGATCCAAGCACACGCTGTCTAGAGACGTGATGAAACGCAGGCTTCATCTCTGCATGCTGGATGGAACCACATTTGCACAGTTTCATGTAAATATCCAGCGTAAATTTCTAGTGAAGATATGGGATCAGATGACAAGATATGTGTTCAGGTTGGAACATTTACATATACATTCATGCTTTTACCATGTCACAAAAGACTTTCTTTGTGCTTATATTATCATTTGTATATCTCTCCTTTACATCAGTGTCTATAGAATGAGTCTTTGTTGACGTGATGACATGAGCCATGTGTTTTTTTGTCTAAAGCTGCCGTGTGAAAGATCTCTGATGTGCTTTCTTGATAAATGTGGAGTCATGTGAATGGTCCTGTGAGTGGCCTGTCTCAGTTACTCTGTTCATTTTTCATCTCTTAAAAACATGTAGGAACTTCATAATACATTTTTTGTGTTCTGTTTTATTTGTCTTCAATTTTACCCCTGTAAACCAGTCACTGCAGATCTTTAACACGAGGGATTCAGAGTGTAGAAAGTGGATGAAGAAGTGCTCACAGAAGTGTCATTTCTTCACATGTTGTCGGGTTGAGTAGATGAGATCTTACCACCAGTGAGTAATGGTGAATGTGAAAGTTCTGGAGACTGATTTTGTGCCTCATTGTGATCTAATAACTCAAATTTTCTTTCATCCAGACTAATAGTCCACAAAGTAAAGATTCAAGCAGAGTGACTGGAACCTCAGTTGGAGCAGCATTCGAGATCTGTGGTGAAGGGGGAAGTTAATGATGTAAATGCTTTCTGTTCTTTACGAAGAACTATTGCATGGCTCCAGATGACTTGGAATGTAATACACTTTTGTAAAACATCTTTCTACTCAACAAGATGAGATGAAACGTTTCCGGCATGAGCAGATCCTGAGGTACCGCTGACGCTTGTTTCATTAATAGTAATGAGATGTGTGCTGAAGATAGTCATTGTTCATTGTGTGTATTTCTGACATAACCCCAGTTTTGACTAGCATAGATCATTTGACATTTTACCGTTTGACACATTTGCCTACAAACCTACAAAGAAGTCACATTGATGTCAGTTTGCACTCATCCATCTGCATGGCCTGTGTGTGGTCCTGATTTCTGATGGTTCATGTATGAAAAGGTCATATTTATGAGTTGAACGCACATAAATATGCGACCATAATGTCATAATTGCAAATGGGAAACTTGAAACTTATGCATTCAAATCCTCCTGGGAATCGTATTGGGAAGTCATGATTCAAGTGCGTTTAAGGCAGTCTGGTCAGAGCAAGAAGGAGATTTACCATTTCTACAAAAAACAAAACAAACTCTTCTTCTTCAGATTCAGTTATTCAATTTACCTCGTCTCCTAGACGGCCATCGGGACAAGACCATGGGAACCAGATGAGTCCTCTGCACAATCTGACTTTGCTGCAGCCTAGAATTAAACTGCTGGAAGAAAACGGCACACAACGGCCTGTTTAATACTGTAAAGCTGCTTTGACACAATCGGCATTGTAAAAAGCACCATATAAATAACGGTGACTTGATTTGACTTGGCTTGATTTATGAAGGTGCTGTAACTGAATCATAATGCACATGTAACTGTAACTTCAACAAATTTACCATCAATGCAGATGCTGCATCTGTTGCATACAACAACTCAGAAACTCAGGGCTTAAAGAAAGTTTAGCATTTCACTCATAATTATGACTTTGTGGTGGCATCCATGTGCTTTCAACATATAATTGCGATTAGATCAGTTATACAGGTAATCAATAATTGTGAAGGTTGAAGGTAATTTGATTAAAAATCTGTCATTTAAAAAAAAAGTATTATTTAACCCTGATAATGCATTCAAAATCTGTGTACAATTTGTTTTTACATCGCGCTCCTCCTTACTTGGTATATTTATTTTGGTGCGTCAATCTGTTAAGTTACTTTGTATGAAAAATGATGATCCGCACTCACGAGAACAGTCTTCTTTTTACATTTTATTTAAGACATCACCCATGGGGGAAAAAAAAGAGACACAAACTCAG
Source organism: Schizothorax lantsangensis (assembly GCA_027422415.1). Taxonomy (NCBI): domain Eukaryota; kingdom Metazoa; phylum Chordata; class Actinopteri; order Cypriniformes; family Cyprinidae; genus Schizothorax; species Schizothorax lantsangensis. The sequence continues at coordinate 147,879 of JAPDDO010000108.1, forward strand.
TGTGTAAAGCAATTACATCCCTCCACCCACTTTTCTAATCACCGATTATGTCGACGTCATCACTCATTAGCCAATGTTAAAACACCACAATCAATAAAACATTTCCTTTTAATTACTAGACAATTTTCACAACACAAAACATCATATTCACCAGTACATCACACCACAACTGTCACAGTCGAAGCTCCCGAACCACTCCCTCTGCACCACCAGAGGGAGCCTTCCCCGGAATATTAACTCTCATTCGGACTCAGTTTCCCATCAGTCCTCATACCTGGGCCTGATTGCATTGCAACACCTGCACCTCATCAACACACACATATAAGCAGCACACTTCCACACACTCATTGCGAAGTCTTGATTTGCACCGGCTGTCACTTCTGAGCGTTACTACCCGTGTTTGATTTCCTGTTTATTACCTCTGCCTTGATCCTCGACTCTGTGATTCCTCTCTGGTTGCCCCGACTCGGACTGTTTACCTGGACTCTGATAATTGCCGCCTGCCCCGATCCCTGCCTATTGATATTACTACGTCTCTGCCTTATCTACGCTGTTTCCACTGCTGGTGATTGACCCTGTTCTGTTTGACTATTCTAAATAAACAAAGCTGCAAATGGATCCCTCTCGGTCTGATGCTTCGCAACAGAAGACTTCGCCAAACAGCGATCCAGCAGCATTGATGCAGTTGACGTCCGAACTCACAGCCCAAGCGTCACAACTCGCTTTGCATCAACACCAGCTGCAGCGACTCACCACGCTCACCGAGGAACTGGTCACGGCGTTGCAAGGGCTGCGCATAACTCAACCCCAAACCGCTGCCAATCCGCCACCTGCTCCAGCCAATCCTCCAACCATGCAAATACCCTCTGTCAGCCCACGACAATACTGCGAATTGATTGGTCTGTTAACCCAAGTTTGTGTCTTCTTAATGATGATTCTGGTCTCTGTATTAGTTCAATGCAAAAGAGAATGTTGTTTGCTGGTTTTACAGCTGCGAAGAAGACAATAATCCAGAACTGGTTTACACCACACATGTGTAGAAAAACGTGTTGGATCCGTGGCCTCCTGCGAATAGTGTCATGTGAATGTACAACGGCGCGAGTCGGTGGGGCCAGGCCTTCGACCATTGATGCTTGGCAGTGTTTTTTTTTTTGTTATCAACAATTTTTTATTTTCATTTTTTTACAAACAACACAACATAATATCCAAAATAAAACAAAACAAAACAGCAGACACATACTCAACATCTAAAAGTTCAATCAAAAGGGATGGAGGGAAAGACAACAAGAACACAAAACTCACTTCTCCAAATAGTCACGTACATTCAGCAAAAAACACTGCCAAGCCTCAATGGTCGAAGGCCTGGCCCCACCGACTCGCGCCGTTGTACATTCACATGAGATGATTTGCAGGAGGCTACGGATCCAATATGCCTCTCTACACATGTGTGGTGTAAACCAGTTCTGAATTATTGTCTTCTTCACAGCTGTAAAACCAGCAAACAACATTCTCTTTTGCATTGAACTAATACAGAGATCAGAATCATCATTAAGAAGACATAAACATGGGTTAACCTGTTAACCTGCACCAGGACGCGGGCGCACTGAGAGCTCTTTGTTTGCACACGTCATTGTTTTCAAACAGATAAAGTAAAACAGGACAAAATGAATCTTGACAAACTATATATCATTTTGAAGGTCTAAGCCTCTAGCATCGACGACAGATCGCTGTTTTTCGATAGAAAGCTTATACGGAATGTATTTGCTAAATTTGTGTAAGCAGTACACCAAAACATGTAGAAAAAAAACCCGCAGTACATACCATATTCATCCTGATAACGACTCTCAAACGTATCCACTGCTGTAAATCCTGGTTTCATTTGAAAGATAAGGGTCCAGTGAACAACATTCCATCGAGCACTTTTAGTCCAGAGAAACAACAACGTTGTAATTTAGATCGATAATCCTTTGTTTACGTCTCATCTCTTGAGGGAGAGCTATTGTTTGTGTCCGTTATGGAACAAATTACGCTCAAAAACAGCATCTTGGTGGTAAAAAAACAGCACGATTTTGTAGCAGACAATGTTCCAAACAGAATGAAATCATCCAAAAAAAAAAAAAGTCAAAGATACACGGAAGATTGTTTATTTGAATTCTGGCGCTCCCTCGCGACGGCGCATGACGCACGCTGTGACGCACCTGTCGTCTGATGGGGCGTAACTTAGCGATCTTTTTAGCACAAATAACTTTCTTTTTTTTCTTCTTCAGCAGTTTTCATATATGTTTGCGTGTTTTGTGGAGAATGTGCCTGTATCAGTATGATTAACATCTCTATGGCTGATAATCAGCATGTAATTACTGACTGTTCACAGATATCAGTGTGAATGCAGTCTATATAAAAGGTCATTATAATGTGAATATTGACAATATTGGGCAGCCATCAGTATGATTTGCATCTGTATGAATGATCGTCAGCATGTGATTACCTAATGTATGAGCAGGAGAGCATCTGAATGTCAGGAAATCAGTATGTAATTAAGTTATTTTTTTTTTTATTATTATTGTTTTTTTTTCATCACTCAAAAATTATTATTATGGTATTATTCTAGTGCTCAAATAAATCACTGATACGATGTCTAAGATTCTGTATACAGTTTTATAATTGAAAAACTGCAGTGGCATGTATAAAGACTAAATAGTTTGTAGTAGAACTCTTCAATAATTTGGTAAATATTTTTCCTCAAACGGGGGGGGGGGGACTAGAAAAATGTCTGCAGGAATCTCATTTTTCATGGTATCTTCTTCAGATTTGAAATATAAACTCATGAGACATGTGACTTTCAACCCATTACTTTTCTGGATTTCTCCAGGACTGATTTCATGTATTTTTATATGAAATAAAAAAATAATTCAGTGTGGTACAATTTTTATCAAGGCACTTCAGTGTCTATAACTTTTTATATTTTTGAGCATCATCAACTCTGGATGATGGATAGTAAAGGCCAAAGGGTCTTCTTTCCAAAGACACCACAATTGTGTGTGTGGCACACTGAAGTCAGGAGCTGTTACCATTTTAAGTTAGTTAGTCATTTTCAGCTGTGATTCCCAATATGGGGGGTGCAGGTTAACAGGTTAACAGACCAATCAATTCTCAGTAATGATGACAAAACCAGGTTTACATGTGTCCATAGACTGATGACGACAGGACATTCCCAAAACATATGCAGAAAAGTGCCTGGTGATGTAGTGTTACATATATGGCAGTTAAAATTTGACTGCAGTTTCATTTTAAATCTTTTGTAAGGAGTTATGTATGCTCTGTGAATGACTTTGAAGTGAATAAGACGATGAGCCAGATTTTTAGATGTTAAACTGAGATTAGACCACACTCTCTCCCAGTCGACAGATAAATTAAGATCAGATAATTCCCTATTCCAAATAGTTTTAATAGAAAGAGGTTTTGTAATACAATCAATAATTTTATTATATATTAAGGAAACAGATGGCCGACCAGTAGATGGTGCAATCCAGTCCCGCATAGGATGAGAGGAAATGGAAGAAGACCAAGGAACGCCATACGCTTTGAGAGCAGAACGTAATTGAAGAAAAACAAAATATGCAGATGCTGGTAGACAAAATTTGGCTCTCAATGCCTGAAATGAACAGAGGCCCTGGTTATCATACATATCACCGCATGTGTTCACACCTAAAGAGGACCAAGAGGGTTGGACAAATGGACGATTTCCACATACAAAGTTCAAATTGTGCCATAAAGGTGTACTATTACAGAATTTGAAGGGTCCACCTATCCGACGTTCAACCGTTTTCCAGACTTTAATAGAGTTAGCCACAACCGGACCAAATTTAGAATTATCCCCTTTTTTTCCTGTGCCAGTAAATAAAATATCTTGAAGTCTATTTGGTTTAACCTTGTCAGCTTCAATCACCCTCCATGAAACTGTAGATTGAGGATCAACCCAATTATGAAGGGCCTTAAGCTGGAATGACCAATAATATAATTCAAAATTTGGTACAGCCAGTCCTCCTGCGCTATTAGGATGTTGTAATGTGGTAAGTTTAATTCTGGGACATTTATCATTCCAGATAAACTTAGAAATTATGGAGTTGATCTCCTTAAAGTAACCTGGAGGGGGAGAAAGTGGTAGCATAGAGAAAAAAAAATTAAATCGAGGTAACAAGTTCATCTTAACAGTGGAGATTCTTCCTTGGAGAGAGACTTTAAGATTCTTCCATCTTTGAATGTCATTTTTGACCTTAACTAAAATGTTATTAAAATTGTCTCTGGCAATCTTATGAATGTTTTTATGTATGGTAATGCCCAAATAGATGAAAGATTCCTTAATAGGGATAAATGAGGGAATAGAAAAATGAACCTTAACATTGTTAATTGGCATTAAAGCAGATTTGCTCCAATTTATTTTATATCCTGACAGGCTACTAAAATTATCAAATTCCTTAATTACACTAGAGACTGAAACATCAAAGTGGTCTAAATATAGAATAATATCATCGGCGTATAATGAAATACAATGATTATGGTCATGAATCTTAATCGATACTTCAGATTTCCTGATGGCTTGTGCTAAGGGTTCGAGAGATAAACAAAACAATAAGGGGGAAAGTGGACACCCCTGTCTCGTTCCCCGCTGTAAAGGGAATGAGGGGGAAATAATATTACCAGTTATGACTGATGCTGCAGGTGAGTGGTATAATGTCTTAATCATAGAAACGAAGTGTTCACCGAAGCCGAAACATTGCAGAACTGCCCACATATAATTCCACTCTAGCCTGTCAAAGGCTTTTTCTGCATCAAGTGAAAAGATGGCACAAGGTGTTGGGTGGGAGTCCGCAAAGTCAAGAATATGAAGGAGTCGACGCATATTGTCAGATGCATTGCGCCCTTGATGAAACCAGTTTGGTCCTCCTTGATCAGACTGTGAATTACCTTCTCCAAACGAGAAGCAAAAACTTTAGCATAGATTTTTAGATCACATGGGATAAGCGAAATCGGTCTGTAGCTGGAACAATCTAATGGATCTTTCCCTTTTTTAAGAAGTAATGAAATCAGTGATGTTTTTTGATCTCTATGAAATGCCCATGTTCAATTGCAAAATTAAATGAGTTAAGCATAAGTATCCCTACCAAATCCCAAATTTCTAAATATAATTCAGGGGGGAGACCATCTAGACCCGGCGATTTGCCCTTTTGAAGGCTTTTTATAGAGACGTGAAGTTCCTCCAAACTTAATGGGGCCTCCAAAGATTCTTTATCCATCTGTGAGATCCGAGGCAGTTCCAATTTATCTAAATACTGCTTACAAATTGGTTCATCAAAATCTGTTTCAGCTTTATACAGATTTGTGTAAAAACCTTTAAATATGTCATTAATTGCCACAGGGTTCGTAGTGACCTGATCATCCAATGATTTTATTGCGCTAATATATGCCTTAGACTCGCATTCTTTCAACCTAAGGGCCAATAAATGACTAGGTCTCTCTGATTCAAAATAATATTTTTGTCTAGTCCTATGTAAAATAAATTCTGCCTTTGAGTGTGAAAGTAAATCATATTCTTCTTTTAAAGAGAACAGCTGTGTAGCCTGTTGCTCAGTAAAAAGTTGTTTTTGTAGGTTTTGTAATGATTGGATTTTATTTTCTAATTGTGTAAACTGGTGAGTTCTCGCTTTGGCAAGAGTAGAAGAGAAAGATATACAGAAACCTCGTATAGCACACTTAGTCGTTTCCCACAGTATTTGAGGATCCACATCAGAGGGCATATTAATTTCAAGAAAGTCCTTAATATATTCTTTTAGAGAGGTAATAAAAGTCTGATTACTTAATAATGATATGTTAAAGCGCCATCTAGGGGACTTGGCTTTGACATCGGAAAGAGGAACACTGCACAACATAGCAGAATGATCAGATAATAAAATTGGTAATATAGATATAGAGGAATTAGATGAAATTAAAGATGGGCTGAGAAATATGTAGTCTATCCTAGAGAAAGTCTTGTGTCTATTAGAAAAAAAAGTGAAGTCCTTAGCTTTAGAATTCTGAATTCTCCATAAATCGATTAAGTTGAGCTCAGTGATAAATTTATTCAATAATTTAGAGGATGGATTGGCTGTTGTATCAGATTGAGATTTATCTAAAGCAGGATTTATGACAGCATTAAAATCACCACCCACCACTAGAGGGCAATCAATCTCCTCAAGTAAAGTTTTTGAAATCTGTGTAAGGAATGCACTGTCTGTCTCATTCGGACCATAAATAGAGACCAATGCTAACCTATTATTATATATTTTGCATCGGATAAAAACAAATCTACCCTTCTCATCACTACCAAGGTGTTCAATTGTTAAATTTAACTTCCTGTTAACAAGGATAAGCACCCCCTTAGTTTTATTTTGAGCGCAGGAAAAAGCTATTAATTTGTAATACTTATTCTGGAAACGTGCCACGTCAGATTGTTTTAAATGTGTCTCTTGTATTAAGGCACAGGAGATAGATTTACGGTGTAAATATTCTAATACACGGGTTCTTTTAACAGCAGAATTTAAACCATTCACATTCAGTGATAAAATATTTAAAGTATGCATCGAATATTCATAATCCCAAGATTGTACACAATAAATGCAAAAAAACAAAAACAAAAAACAGAAGCACTTCCATTCCGTAAATAACCCGTAAACACTGATGTGCATTTTAGATACCAAACCTCCTATATGAAAAATCCCTTTAGAAATAATGTAAAATAGATACAAGTATAAATGTCTGCTGTAAAACACAAAAACAACATAAAAATGTGAACAACCGACATCCATAAACAAAGAACAACTCAGACCGCACATTACCGAGAACATAGGTCTGACGGAGCAACAAAAAATGGTGATAGGTCGTGACCGATCCACCCTAACGCAAGACATGTCTCCCGAAAGGCTCACACAGCCAAAAAAAATAAAAATAAATATATATATATATATATATGTATATATATATATTTTAGTAATTAAACCTACTCTCCATCAGTCCCCTCCAAAACAGAAAAATGGAGTGTCAGTCTTGCCAGCAAAGAGATCGTTGTACCGGATAAATAAGGACAATATCCCAGTATAAGAGAAGAAAACGCAAACAATAAGTTTAGCAAGCATCCACGGCCATCCTGCTATCATCCCCTTCTGGGCAGCTAGGGCCAAGTCCATCCTGGCCGTCACGCCCCTCCCGTCGAACTGAAGAAACAGCGGCCGCTGTTCCCCCGTCGTCCCCCCGAAGAGCGGCGGCATAGGACTTCTGCTGAGACATGGAGCTGATAAAATCCTCCGCTTTCTGAGGGGAATCGAAGCTTCTCTGTTCTCCTTTGTGCCGTAGCTTAATCACCGCTGGATAGATGAGGAAGGGCTGGAGACCAAGTGCAGTCATCTTCTTCAAAACCGGACCAAATGCCTTTCTCCTGATCGCTGTAGCCGGACTAAAGTCAGGAAAAAACAGCAGTGTGACATTGTTCTGTGCGCACTTCACCGGATACGCCTGCCGAGCACCTTTCAGGATATCTGATCTGTCATGCCATCTCAGTACACGGAAGATGAGAGTGCGCGGCCGATCGGAGCTCCTCCCTCCGTCATACACGCGATGCGCCCGATCAATCTCAATGTCACGGCCCCTCAAGGAAGGAATCCACTTGGAAAGATTAGCTCGGAGGAAACTAGCTGCATCTGGACCCTCCATCCCTTCAGGGAGTCCTACCAGTCTAACATTGTTCCGCCTACACCGGTCCTCCATATCTGTCATCTTCTCGGTGAGTCGCTCCAGCTGATCCTTTAAGTCCGTGACTGTTCGCTTATCTTCGCGCGCCGCTGCCCGAACAGAATCAACGCGGTCACGTGTCTGCTTCGTCTTGGTAACTATGGCCTCAAACTCCTCTCTTAGCTCTTTAACAGACTTATTGGTCGCTAGTATGTCCTCACGCAGTTCGCGCAATGCTGGAATCAGCACAGAGTCCATCGCATCTCTTACTGCCGAGTTCACAACCGAATTTAAAGTGCTTTGGTGTTCTTTAAATGCTAGTTCAATGCGGCTAGCAATAGCATTATCCAGGTCTTCACTGGAGATGGCTGAATCTCTGAATTTTTTCTTCATTGGCGATTGCTCAATCTCCCTTTTCCGATCGCCTTTGTCTGCCTTAGTACTCATGTTGGGTCTAATGCAGAGTGGTTCAAATTTCACTGACAGGATCGTGAAATATTTGGCAAAGTGAGCGGAGCGAAAAACTAAGCCTGCATCACCGTCGAGGGGTCACGTGATCTCCTTGGCAGTGTTTTTTGTTGAATATATGTGATTATATAAAGGAGTGATTTTTGTGTTCTTGTTGTCCTTCCCTCTCCCCCTCCCTTTTGATTGGACCTTGAGATATTGAGTATGTGTCTGTTGTTTTGTTTTGTTGTATTTTGGATATTATGTTGTGTTGTGTGTGTGTGTGAAAAAAAAAAAGATGCACTGATTTCGCATCAGCAGCTGAAGGATTTCTATTACAGTCATTTATTTGTTTACTTTGACTTCATCTGGAACTGTTTAAATTGATCTGAATAATGACACGATATATTGTCTTCTGTAGATCTGCTTTATATCTGAAATTAAAACAGAATTTATTTGTTCAATTTAAGAATTTTGCAACACTGACACTGTAATGTTCCTGTTTATTAATGTAAAGCTGCTTTGAAACAATCTGCATTGTATAAAAATCTCTCCAGAAATAAATGTGACGACTATTTTGTTGGAGAAACAAAGAAGAAAAACAAAATCAGGGTTTCCAGACATTTAACCACAATTTAAAACTTAATTATCATTTAATGTTTCATTCAGAAAACGACACTGAAATCATGAAATCACACATTGTTAGTTTACACAAGCGATTATTAATATTTGTTGTGGAACTGATTCAGACTTTGTCAGAGATTTCTGTGAATCTCATTTGTTAATTTGATCTGAGAATCAGATTCATAAACAGCTGAATCAAGTATTTCTAGACTAAATATTAATATTTTGTTCAACATTGTTAATCAGCAAGAACCTTTTACACCCATTTACTTAATGATCATTTGTAACCTGTGCTGGCACCTCTTATGGCTTTCCCCACCTCTTCCCTCAAAGTTTGTCTTTTACAACCAATAAAACATAAGAACAAATACACAAATTACAAGCACAGATAAACACAACAGAACAAAGTTATAAATAAAATAAGAAATGTAATACTTAAGTGTAAAATAACACTGCATACACCATGTTCACTGTATAAATTAAATATAGATTCATCCTTGTCAAAGCTGTGTTTTGTTGTTTAAGTAGCATTAATGACAGCAGCAGGTATTTATAGGCTGCTGTCCCTTTAAGACCTGATGCATGGAACTAATACAATGACACACATCCGATATGTTTCACATAACCGACTGTGTTTACCAGAATGATTGTTGACATGGGTCTTTTGTCATAATTTTGTGCGTCTGTTCAAATGCAAGGAAATGCAAAAGCAGACTCAGTTCGGTGTTCGCACACTGTCTGAAACACGCCTCTCTGTGTGTGTGCACTTCATGTGTGTGCAGCTGTGCGCTTAGAAACTAGTTATGGTTCAATTTTGCAATTAATCACATGCGTGCCGGAACGTGGGGCCTACGCAATGACTTTTTCCTTTCTCCCAGGGAACCATGGTTACGAGAGTAACCCGAGACGTTCCCTTTCGAGTTTGGTCTCTCGACATTGCATTATCGCTTTGACACGACGGGGAATGTCTACAATCCCTGCCATGTAAAAACTAACACTATGCACAGACAGAACATGTGGTGCGAAATAAGAATTTTCAAGGTTGTAAAATTTAACGACTGTGTTCTGTGAAGACCAGCCGGCTGCTAGACAAATGTCCTGAATAAACATACGCTAGTCCAAGCCCAACATGAAGTCCAACCCCAAGTGCAGTGGCAGCACACAACAGGGCACAGCAAATTAGAGATCATGTTGTGATCAAGTGTTGTAATCTGAGCTCTAAGCAGTGTTGAGAGCACTTTAGATATATAAGGTGTGACTAGTAAGTAACATTTTATTTATATAGCACTTTTAATGCTACAACACACAAAGTGCTTTAGGAAAGGGAAGTGGTGTGTGGCGACCCATATTCGGAATTTGTGCTCTGCATTTAACCAAAACAAAAAAGTTTCACTTTTTGAAATAAGTTACATGAAAAAATTAACTTTTTCACCATATTCTAATTTTCTGAGATGTACCTGTTTTAAAATTGTGAAAGTGTTCATTTGTTTTGAAAAATGCCTTGTATTGGAACTGTTTTAAAAACGCTTAAAATGCTCTGTAGACTTTCCAGTATCAGAACAAATGCCAGTGTTATCCTCCTGCTCACGGTCACTGGGATTTTGTGGGGAAAACATGGAAATATTTTGTCGTTTTATCTTGGAAAGACATGCTTTCTTCTTCTGTTTTCCACAAATGGATATAGGCTACTGTTTTTCTGGATTATAAATTATAAAACGTGCTGCGATATCCAAGGCGACTTATATAAAGCAATCAAGGTCAAGCGCAAAGCGCGCACATTAGGACTGGTGACGAATGAGAAAAGGCAAGTGAGTTTGTATTGTTCATTTTCCAGCAACCACGCCACTAGTTTCAGTTTTGCTTTAAATATTTAGGCTGGGCGTTTATAATATATGTTTATAGTGAATGCCACTATAATTTGTGTTTGTTTTTTTTATTTACATTTTCATTCCTTTTTCTATTCTCAACACTGCTAAATTTACAGGATTTTTTGTGGAGTGTAGGGAACATAAATATATTTTCTAATGTTTGTAAACGTTTCGTTTATTTTACATTATTTCTGAATGAAATGATACTACAGTATCAGTACTACAGTACAGTAGTAGAGTGTCAATTTAGAATAAAAAAAAAAAATCAAAGCTTCATTTGTCATAAACATATTATGCGGCCCCTCATTTAATGTGGAAAACTTGATGTGGCCCTCGAGTCAAAAAGTTTGCCCACTCCTGTGCTAGATCTTTGATATGAGCCATCTGATTGATCTGTGCTGGTTTCATGTCTCTCTCGTATGTGAGATAAAGCAGTCAGCCTCCGCTTCACGTCAAGGCAGATCATGCGATTATCGACAGTCTGACTGTACTTGATCCAAGCACACGCTGTCTAGAGACGTGATGAAACGCAGGCTTCATCTCTGCATGCTGGATGGAACCACATTTGCACAGTTTCATGTAAATATCCAGCGTAAATTTCTAGTGAAGATATGGGATCAGATGACAAGATATGTGTTCAGGTTGGAACATTTACATATACATTCATGCTTTTACCATGTCACAAAAGACTTTCTTTGTGCTTATATTATCATTTGTATATCTCTCCTTTACATCAGTGTCTATAGAATGAGTCTTTGTTGACGTGATGACATGAGCCATGTGTTTTTTTGTCTAAAGCTGCCGTGTGAATGATCTCTGATGTGCTTTCTTGATAAATGTGGAGTCATGTGAATGGTCCTGTGAGTGGCCTGTCTCAGTTACTCTGTTCATTTTTCATCTCTTAAAAACATGTAGGAACTTCATAATACATTTTTTGTGTTCTGTTTTATGTCTTCAATTTTACCCCTGTAAACCAGTCACTGCAGATCTTTAACACGAGGGATTCAGAGTGTAGAAAGTGGATGAAGAAGTGCTCACAGAAGTGTCATTTCTTCACATGTTGTCAGGTTGAGTAGATGAGATCTTACCACCAGTGAGTAATGGTGAATGTGAAAGTTCTGGAGACTGATTTTGTGCCTCATTGTGATCTAATAACTCAAATTTTCTTTCATCCAGACTAATAGTCCACAAAGTAAAGATTCAAGCAGAGTGACTGGAACCTCAGTTGGAGCAGCATTCGAGATCTGTGGTGAAGGGGAAAGTTAATGATGTAAATGCTTTCTGTTCTTTACGAAGAACTATTGCATGGCTCCAGATGACTTGGAATGTAATACACTTTTGTAAAACATCTTTCTGCTCAACAAGATGAGATGAAACGTTTCCGGCATGAGCAGATCCTGAGGTACCGCTGATGCTTGTTTCATTAATAGTAATGAGATGTGTGCTGAAGATAGTCATTGTTCATTGTGTGTATTTCTGACATAACCCCAGTTTTGACTAGCATAGATCATTTGACATTTTACCGTTTGACACATTTGCCTACAAACCTACAAAGAAGTCACATTGACGTCAGTTTGCACTCATCCATCTGCATGGCCTGTGTGTGGTCCTGATTTCTGATGGTTCATGTATGAAAAGGTCATATTTATGAGTTGAACGCACATAAATATGCGACCATAATGTCATAATTGCAAATGGGAAACTTGAAACTTATGCATTCAAATCCTCCTGGGAATCGTATTGGGAAGTCATGATTACAACATCAAGTACGTTTAAGGCAGTCTGGTCAGAGCAAGAAGGAGATTTACCATTTCTACAAAAAACAAAACAAACTCTTCTTCTTCAGATTCAGTTATTCAATTTACCTCGTCTCCTAGACGGCCATCGGGACAAGACCATGGGAACCAGATGAGTCCTCTGCACAATCTGACTTTGCTGCAGCCTAGAATTAAACTGCTGAAACGGCACACAACGGCCTGTTTAATACTGTAAAGCTGCTTTGACACAATCGGCATTGTAAAAAGCACCATATAAATAACGGTGACTTGATTTGACTTGGCTTGATTTATGAAGGTGCTGTAACTGAATCATAATGCACATGTAACTGTAACTTCAACAAATTTACCATCAATGCAGATGCTGCATCTGTTGCATACAACAACTCAGAAACTCAGGGCTTAAAGAAAGTTTAGCATTTCACTCATAATTATGACTTTGTGGTGGCATCCATGTGCTTTCAACATATAATTGCGATTAGATCAGTTATACAGGTAATCAATAATTGTGAAGGTTGAAGGTAATTTGATTAAAAATCTGTCATTTAAAAAAAATGTATTATTTAACCCTGATAATGCATTCAAAATCTGTGTACAATTTGTTTTTACATCGCGCTCCTCCTTACTTGGTATATTTATTTTGGTGCGTCAATCTGTTAAGTTACTTTTTATGAAAAATGATGATCCGCACTCACGAGAACAGTCTTCTTTTTACATTTTATTTAACACATCACCCATGGGGGAAAAAAAGAGACACAAACTCAGTGTGTAAAGCAATTACATCCCTCCACCCACTTTTCTAATCACCGATTATGTCGACGTCATCACTCATTAGCCAATGTTAAAACACCACAATCAATAAAACATTTCCTTTTAATTACTAGACAATTTTCACAACACAAAACATCATATTCACCAGTACATCACACCACAACTGTCACAGTCGAAGCTCCCGAACCACTCCCTCTGCACCACCAGAGGGAGCCTTCCCCGAATATTAACTCTCATTCGGACTCAGTTTCCCATCAGTCCTCATACCTGGGCCTGATTGCATTGCAACACCTGCACCTCATCAACACACACATAAGCAGCACACTTCCACACACTCATTGCGAAGTCTTGATTTGCCCCGGCTGTCACTTCTGAGCGTTACTACCCGTGTTTGATTTCCTGTTTATTACCTCTGCCTTGATCCTCGACTCTGTGATTCCTCTCTGGTTGCCCCGACTCGGACTGTTTACCTGGACTCTGATAATTGCCGCCTGCCCCGATCCCTGCCTATTGATATTACTACGTCTCTGCCTTATCTATGCTGTTTCCACTGCTGGTGATTGACCCGGTTCTGTTTGACTATTCTAAATAAACAAAGCTTCAAATGGATCCCTCTCGGTCTGATGCTTCGCAACAACAACTCTGTGACTAAGGCAAGAATCATCCAAGACCATTAGTATACAAGCCTACAGTTTAAATGAACAATCAATAATATTTACTCCAACAATTGACTTTAAATTGTATAACAGTGGAAAATTCAGTAATTAGAAACATCAGAAATACATCGTCATAAGCAATTATGGTTTTCACACTGTAAATACTCAATTTATTATATAACATCTTAAGGATGAATAAAACCAATTATAGCACATTAAAGAAAAACAGAAAGTTCTAGTTCTTCATTCAAGCCATTTGGCGTCAGTGATTTAAGTTTATGAATCCAAAATGCTTCCCGTTTCAATAGTTCTTTATTTATATTACCTCCTCAACGTGACCCAAAGACCTCTTCAATTCCTATACATTCCAATTGCTTGATATCGTGTCCCATTTCATTAAAATATCTAGCTACCGAAGAGGTTATATCTTGTCGTCGTATACTCGATTTATGTTCGTTAATTCGTAATTTCGCGATGATTTTCCTATATAGATCTTTTGGCAGGGACATTTTAACATATAGATCACATTACGAGTTGAACAGGTAATACAAGATGTAATTTTAAAACATTTATGTGTTACTGGACTCATAAAACTTCACCAAATTGCGGCATGCGGCACAGTTTCTGCACGGAAAACAGCCTTGTATATATGCAGTCTTTTTTTTAAATTTACCATATCTGATAGATTTTGTGATCTTTTAAAAGTGAACAATGGGCGATATTTAAATTTATCATTTAAAGATTCATCAGATGATAATATGTGCCAATATTTATAAATAATCGATTTTATTGTATTACTGTGTTCATTGTATGTCAATGAACAATTTACTGAAAAATTTATTTGTTTTTTTATTGGGTTTATTTATTTTCAAAAGATCATGTCTATTCAATTTGTTCACCTTATCCAATGCATTATTTAACCAACTTTGTGGATACCCTTTAGAACGAAATCGTTGGAATAGCAGTTTTACCTGTTCCTCGAATTCATGTTCAGTACTGCAGTTACGTTTTAATCTATGTAATTGACTGATCGGTAAACTGCGTTTTAAAGGAGCTGGATGATGACTGTCAATAGATAATATTGTGTTTTTATCCGTTGGTTTTCGATATACTGTTGTATGCAATGACTCATTGATCTTTGTTACTTTAACGTCCAAAAAATGTATGGAATCACAACTTTTTTCCATTGTAAACTTAATTGATGGATGGGGTCCCACTTTATATTAGGTGGCCTTAACAACTATGTACTTACATGTCACATTAATCACTTAATACAATGTACTTTTATGTTCATACATTGTACTTACATTTAAAGTACCTGCATGTTCAATCTGTACTTATAATAGATGCAAGTTGTAATTACACTTTTGTAAGTACACACCATAATTAAAATATTGTAACTTCAATTGTAACTATGTAGTTTCTGTGAAACTTGTTTTTTTGAGGCAAATTAATGTTTTTACAGGTGTAAAGCATTATTATTCATGCCTACCACAATGTGCTTAATATACTTATTATTCAAACCATTTAGGATGGATGCAACAAATGTTTGCAGAATACACCGGTGTAGATGCAGCCATTTCATTTAACACGTTACGGCTACTAAAGAAGTTTGATTTTATTTTGTTGTGCACCACATGCTGTAGATGACAATGTGCAAAAACTGTACCATCTACTCAGCAAGAGGGCAATAAGGTTTCATGTGTTAACATTAGTTAATGCATTAAGTAACAGGAACTAGCAATGAATAATATAATTATATTAGCATGTATTAATATTTACTGATGTTAGTTAAAAAATGTTCTTGTTCATGTTAGTTCACAGTGCATGTTAACTAATGCTAACAGATACATCTTTTGATCTTAAAAATGTGTTAGTAAATGCTGAGGTCAACATTAACTAAGCTTAATAAGTGATGTATAAGTATTGTTCATGTTAACTAACTTAACTTTTTTGTAAAGTGTGGAACCATTGTTGATACTCAGGAACTAATGTGTACTTACATTAAAAATACACAAAAACTGTCCACTTAAAATACACTGTAAAGCTGCTTTGACACAATCAATATTGTATAAAGCGCTATATAAATAAAGGCGACTTGACTTGATAAATATATATATATATATATACAGTGTTGGGTAAGTTACTCTAAAAGAGATTACATCTTTAACAGTGTAATTAGATTACTGTACAAATTACTCTCTCCAAAAAGTATTTAATTACTTATTACTAATTACTTTCTAAATCCTATATCAACCTCGACAAGTTAATAATACGAGGATAGACACGAAACGCTTCTTTTAATTCTTTAAAATAAATAATCAAAATCAGATATCATAATAGATAACTACATAAATTATTCTGGTCACACTTCAGAGTTCAGTTCTCACTATTAACTATGACTTTTGACTCAATATTCTCCTAATTACTGCTTATTAATACTTAGTAAAGTAGTTGTTAAGTTTAAGAATTGGGTTGAAGAATGAGACATTAATGTGTGTGTGTGTGTGTGTGTGTGTGTGTGTGTGTGTGTGTGTGTTTTTTTAAGTAATAATAAACAGCCAATATAACAGTAATATTCATGCTAATTACCAACTAGTTAATAGTGAGAATTGGACACTAAAGTGTTACCAATATTTTTATTAACTCACCCAAGTATTTAAAGTGCATAAAGGGTGCATAAAAAGCATGCATTTTAAGGTTAGACATAAAATTGATTTATTGTATTGTGCATAAATGTTCTACAGTATATATGCAGTATTAAGTTCAATTACATAAGAAGTAACTGTCATTAAATTACAGAAGTAATCCCTTACTTTACTTTTTCAAGGGAAAAGCAATTAAATTACAGTAACTAATAACTTAATTAATTACTAATTACACCCAACACAGTATGTATATATATATATATATATATATATATGTATATATATATATATATATATATATATATATATATTTTTTTTTTACATTTGTAACAGCCCAAGCATACCTATATTCACACAGAATGCTGCACCAAACAAATTAATAAGGGAAAAATAAAAATGTAAACAATAACCAACTCTATAGAGGATTCTAAGTGATCAAGGGCTTTAGGACAGGGTTCCGCCAGAAGTGGGCGCTCATGTAACGTAATCAATGATCAATGAGGGAAGTTAGCAAGTGAAGGGCATATAAAAATGGATTGGTACACAGCCCAAAGTTGCTGTACATCAGTGTGAGGTTACACAGGTCTGCCAGCAGAGGGAGACACAGTAGATCTGATCTGTGTTCACACTGCTGATGAACCGATGCTGAGAGAGAGAGAGAGAGAGAGAGAGAGAGAGAGAGAGAGAGGTGTCTGAGTGAGTGTGTGTGTGTATGCGTGTGTGTGAGTGAGTGTGTGTGTGTGTGAGTGAGTGTGTGTGTGAGTGAGTGTCTGTGTATGCGTGTGTGTCTGTGTATGCGTGTGTGTGAGTGTGTGAGTGTCTGTGTATGCGTGTGAGTGAGTGTGTGTATGCGAGTGAGTGAGTGTGTGTGTGTGTGAGAGTGTGTGTGTGTGAGTGTGTGAATGTGTGTGTGTGTGTGTGTGTGAGTGTGAGTGTGAGTGTGAGTGTGTGTGTGTGTGTGTGTGTGTGTGTGTGTGTGTGTGTGTGAGTGTGTGTGTGTGTGTGTGTGTGTGATACTTGATTTATTTTCTTCATAACAGTATCCACCCCAGCTTCAAGCACGTTCACCAGCCGGGACTTCATCACCCTGTTAGATGCCACAAATACAGCATGTCACCTTTTAATACACTACACTTTAACAAGTCAAGCTTGTAAAATCCATACAAACACATGCTAATCTGATAATGTTTTAAATACAGCATTATATCTAGGTATAGTGAGGTCTTAGCCAGAAGCTGACTGAAGAACTGCATGGGTTTGCTGTAGACTGGAGGAGCTCCTGGAGATAGTATGACTCCACTTCTCTGTAATAAACCAGTCACAGGAATAAATCAAGTTATGATGTGGACGGTGGATTTGTAAGGCCATTATGTTCAACACACAAACACATCTTTGACCAGCAACACTAGAGTTGTCTACTCTCAGTGAACACATGCTTACTTCCAGACGTCCGCCACGCTCTCATTGTTTAAGATCTCACGGTGAATCCTCATATACCTGTAGAGGAAAAACACATTCCTGGATAATATATTAGTTATGGGTTTCAGAGAAGTAAACGAAATCCTTTACTGTCTTGAGAATGTGTAAAGATAGAAAAGCTCTTACGGAGAGAAAAACCTGTCTTCTGCTTCACAGCTCAAACTGAATCCGTTTCATTATCAACTTTACAACATTTCCCTGTTTATTAAAATGTGAAATTGCTTTGAAACAAACTGTATTACACAAAGTGCTATATGTAAGTAAATGTGACAAAATAAATAAAGGTGAAATAAGTAAATAACTTCTTAAGAGAAGTACTAATAAAATAAGATCTTGAAACAGAATAAGAGTAATTCACACCAATCCTTCTGTTCAAAGTTTGTGGATCTTCTTGAACATAAATGTTTGAATATTTTCTGAAACTTGAGCTAAACTGACCTGATGACTGCCTTCATAACTAATGAATTTAGCAACATTCACACAGTTTTTGAACTAAATTGAATCAACGTTGAATTAAATTAAGTTAAATAATGACACTATCTTTTTTAGAGCTGATTTACAGCTGAAATTACTTGTTTCAAGCAGCTTCGAAACAATCTGTGTTGAATAAAGTGCTATATAAATAAATGTGACTTCATAAATGTAAAAAATTATCTTCTGTAGCTTCTTAAAAGCAAAAAAATAAAAGATTTTTACACAAAATAAGCACAATTCACACTGATCATACAGTTAATAGGTTTCCAACCCCATATTTTCTTGTGTATTACTGTCAATACTGCTATAGAAATAAATGTGACTTGACTTAAACGTCTGCACCTTATAGTATGAGTCCTCAGTGTAAAAAGATGGATCTCAAAATCACACAGTCACTGTTGGAAGAGGTTCAAATATGCAGAAGATGCTGAAACACCAAAGAATGAGCTGAACCCAGAAGACTTTCTGAAGAACTGGAGGCAGTTTAAATGCTCAGGACTCATTAACAACTATCACAAAACATCCACATTACAACACAACGATGAAGAATGAAGTGTATGTATTTGAATGTTAGTGAATGGTGTTCATGACTTGAGCTCAGAATAAACAGTGTTGTTATGAATATACAGGAGTATAATCTTACTGTGGCAATATAACTGAATTATTCTGCTCTCTCCAGCACTCGCACTATTTCTCAGTGCTTTTTCAGCAAACTCTGAAGGTTTTCATGTATGCTTGGATAGAAATCCTGTGAAAACACAGAAAAAGGTTATGATCAGGCAACGGCTAAACCAAGAATTTAATAGTACATAATCCATACCTTGATTTTCTGAACTGATCGTCTCTCACTAATTTATCTGCAGCGTTTCTGACTTTCTCCAGGAGGTCTATAAAGACTACAGTCCCAGAGTTGAGGATTTGTTGTTTGTCTAATTTTTATTTTCACCTTTGTGCACATATTTCTTTTTCTTTTCTATTTCACAATGACATTGTAATGTGTGGGTTTTTTTTTTTTTTTTTTTTGTCAGACCACTAGTAAAAGTGCAACTGTGAATCATATCCAGTCTTTTTCAATCAATATCGCACATAAAGTAATGTGTACATTTGTACTTTAGAAATGTATATATGGCATACATAAGAAGTGCAGCCTTCTGCATTTCAGTACAGTAACTGTCATCCAAACTGGTGCCATAGTTTACATCAGGTATAACCCCTATATTTGATAGACATTAATCTCCTTTTTAGAAGCATTTAGCTGGCAGATAAATTTATACATAAGGTTTCGTAACAGTGCTTTAAAAGTGATTACTCTTGATCTCACAAACATTTCACTTGCACTATGCCATCTAGGTCTCTTTATTATAATTATCATAGCATCATTATAAGCTCTTTGGTTTTGAGACTTTAGTCTTTGCAACTTCAGGGATCTTATCTATGCACAAACAGCTTGTAACACTCTGTGACGGAGCGGTACAGGTTTCAGACACCAGGAATTTCGACTACGCCACCCTTGGGAATTTCACCCAGGGAAATATGAATGACACCTAAAAAGATTAGGTCACACAGGTTCGACTCTCTTAAGAAGGTAGGCAGAAACGTGGGTATCATAAAAAAAGTACAAAATTTTATTAATACAAAATTAAACTTAAAGAAAGAAGAACAACAACAACAACATCACATTAAAATAACATCCATTGTACAAGGCAGCGTCTGACGGCTGGTTAGAGGTGCATGGCTGACAACGGTTTCAAATAAACAAAAACAACGAAGGACACATACACAACACTTTACATAACTAATATTTGCACAACTCACAAAAACATAAATTACAATAAACCACAGTTTGATGGTGTCACAGTATAGTCATGGAGCAAACTATAATAAAAATGAATAAGCAATCACAGATCAAAATCACCACAATATACAAATATTCAAAAGATAAAAATAAAAAAAGACTAAACAAATTAACTCAATTCGAACAGGGGAGACAGGCTCACACGGAGCAAACACAATTTCGCACTCCTGTTCCAAAAATCAGTGAGCGTCAACCCCAAAATAAAAACAAACTATAAATCAATGAAACCAGACAGCAACAATCCCCTCTATTAGTTGAAAGATAACGGCGTGTTATCTCGCAGTGTGGCAGCAGAGAAGCGACAAGGCTGTAACTATAGCGACAGAAGAGAAGAGGATCGCCACGTACGAGAGGGAGAATCCTAAGCCCAATACAAACAAAGAAAAACAAAACAATCACTAAGATTTAAGCATCACCTGCTAAAATCCTCAGTTCATAACTACATGCACGACGACACTTACCGGAAAAGAGCAACGTGCTCTATTATCCCTTCACAGGCACGTGTACACAGCATTCATATAAACCACCGTTTAACTGGGATACTGCACATAACTCAAAACATCAGCCAATCCCCGAGCAAAGCTAAACAATCTGCTTTCCACAGAACAGTTCGCACATACCTGAGAGGTGAGCAGTCTTAAAATCCACTTAATGAAGCAAGCCGAAGGAAACGAGGGGAAAAGACAAGCTAGAATGCAACAATGAATCATTAATGCCACACGCACAGCAACTAAAAGCAAAACTACATGTTAACGACACATACCTGCAGCTACTGTCAACAACAGAAAGGGGGGGAGCCGGACATAACACCTCACAAGCTATAGCCAACCAGCTCTTAAATAGGAGGAACTCCTCACTGATAGGTGCTCACCAATGTCAATCACCACCACTCATCTCATTCATTCGGTTACAACTCCAAAGACAAAGAACACTTGAAATTGCATCATATGACCCCTTTAAAAAGTAACACTTTCACTTAATCTGAAGAGAAACTAAACTTACGTAAAAGTATATTCACCTGCATATACATCATGCGGCGTTGCCTTTCAATATCCTCATCATCTGTCATGCGCTCAGTGATTAATGTCCAAGATATTTTACTTTCACACACACAGTGAGACTCTTAAAAACTTATTAGACAACTTAAAAACTGGAAAATGTATACTTTTATCCTCCGTAGTTCTGCAAATCATAACCACACTCTTATCAGTATTATATAAAATATCATGTTCAAGACCATAATTGATACATTAAAGGTGGGAAAATTCGGTCAGAAAACTGAAGTGTTTTCATCTTCCGGACGGAGAACAAAAAGAGGGCGTTTCCCAATTACTGGATGTTTCCACATCAGGACAGGTGTTTTTAACTCATCAGAAAAGCACGAAAGCCATGTGATATTGTGAAGATTTATTGTGGTGTATCTTCCATCAGTGTCTTTACAAATCTACACGATCACTAAAACTTAACCTCATTCTTTTGTCTCTATACATAAAGACACATTTGTATAGATGGACGAACATAATCACCTGATTTTATAAATGTGTCCAATTACATTAAGCACCCAGTTTGCGTTTGTCTATAATTTAAGAAAAAAAATAATAATATGAAAAAAAAAGATTTGCGAAATCGCTCCGAAATCCTGATATGAAACAAATGATTTGCCATATGCGCTCCGAAGTCCCGACCTGGATAATGTTTCTCGAACCAGATCGTGAATCATTTGACATCAGAGCTTTGCATATTGTGAATCATTTGATTTGAATAATTTAATTTCGATCTAAATTAAATGATTCACGATACACGATTTGAAGTCACAATCTGAAACAAATGATTTGATGAAATTGAGTTTCGCCAATGAATACTTCAGCACATCAAAACATATTTTCAGAAAGGGTCGAAGTAATCATTTGGTATTTTTTATTTTTATGTTAATTTGTAGTATTTTTAGATATGTATAGATAATATGTAGTCCCTTTCAGAGTAGTTAAATATGTATAGATGTAATATGTAGTCCCTGAATTCAAAGTGTTTTCTAAATTAGCTTGTATTAACCTGAATTAAACTCCATTTCTATTTTGTATTTAATAAATCCATTGATTTGAAATCCCTTTGAGTACTGTACATTTTTGACAATACAGACATTAGTTATGTGGTGACTGCATCCATTTCAGATAATAACTGTTTTTCCCAAAGACTTAAGTTTTGAACTTCAATTTCATCTTGATTGTTTTATTTTTAATTCTGTTCTGGTGGCATACAGAGTAGAAATTATGAAAATTGTGTCAGTGTCCTAATATATGGACCTAACTGTATATATACTGTATATGATTAAAAAAAGAGATATCTAAAACCCCTTTGTACAAATCTTTGAATCTAATATGTGAAAAATAAATAAATAAATAAATATATATATATATATATATATAATAATTTTCAAACTGGTTTCATCCAATGTTCATATTTTTGTTCTAAAATTTTATGCAAATTAGTGCATATTTAATTAGAAATGCATATCTAAATATAATATTTCAGAAAACTCAAATGCATATCTAAATATAATATTTCAGAAAACTTATAATACAGAAAAGGTTTCCAATTCTTAATGTAATTAATCAGCGTGGGAAGTATGGTGATTTCTATTAGTTATTTTTTTATTATTATTAATAAACTGAAAAAATAAAGGGAATTAAATTATTGATTTAAAATCTAGTTTAAGCTGAAAATAAGGACAGATGCAGCGTAGTGTTATAAAGTGCCTGTCTGAAAAGCCAGAGAAACTGAACTGTAAAAATGTGTTTGTTGTTTTTTGTTTTTTCAGAGACAAAGCAGTATAATTTAACAATAATTTAATCTAATGAATTCTCATAATAATGACTTAACATATCATAATCAGGCACTCTCTCATAATAATTACTTAATGTCTCGTAATAATGAGAATAATAAGCAGATACCAAACAGTCAGAAAATGTTCTGTCGCTCATCTTCTTCTGTCGAAACTAACTTTGTTGCTCAGCACATAAAGATGAACTAACATGATTTCAGACTTTGGTGATCTGGTTTCACTTATCTTCTAGTTATTATTTTTAAAACTTTACAGGCACAAATCTCATGTTTCTGTCGTGAGAAGTATTACATTTATTTGATCAATAACACAATTAACTAATGTAATATTAACATTACAATTTATGCAGCATTGCCATCATTTTGGCACCAACTCATTAACATCAGATTAATGTTTAACTCATTTAACTAAAAACTTCATAATTATTAGTGTGCAGTCACAGTACATGTTTCATTCCATTGATTTCCATTAAAACACAAACGATTCCATTAAAACACAATGACAAAAACAATTGCGGGAGACTGGAACCAGAAGGAGAGCAATGATGTGTGAACTTAATTTGGTAAAAGTACATTGTGATACAGTAAAGTTATTAACTATTATGTCCAATAACAGTGATGTGTGTGTATATATATATATATATATATATATATATATATATATATATATATATATATATAAAGAGAGAGCAGAGATGTGTGCACTGAATTTGGTGAAAGTACAGTGTGTTACAGTAAAGTTATTAAAACATTTTCATAATAAAAAAAATAATAAAAAATGTGCCAAAGTAATTACTTTCAAAATAAGTGTTGTAGTATAACCAGCAGGAGAGCAGAGATGTGTGCACTGAATTTGTTAAAGGTACAATGTGTTACAGTAAAGTTTTTAACAATATTCATAATACAAATCATAAAACATATACCAAAGCAATTACTTTCCAAATGAGTGTTGTAGTATAACTATCAGGAGAGCAGTGATGTGTGAACTGAATTTGTTGAAGGTACAGTGTGTTACAGTAAAGTTAATTATGTCCAATAACGGTGAAGTTAACTATTTTTCATAATAAAAATGAATAAAAAATGTGCCAAAGAAATTACTTTCAAAATGAGTGTTGCAGTATAACCACCAGGAAGGCAGTGATGTGTGAACTGAATTTGGTGAAAGTACAGTGTGTTACAGTAAAGTTATTAATTATTATGTCCAATAACGGTGAAGTTATTAACAATTTTCCATAAAAAAAATTAATAACAAATGTGCCAAATCAATTACTTTAAAAATGAGTGTTGTAGCATAACCAGCATGAGAGCAACGATGTGTAAACTGAATTTGGTGAAAGTACAGTGTCTTACAGTAAAGTTATTAACTATTTTTCATAATAAATATTAATAAAAAATGTGCCAAAGCAATTACTTTCCAAATGAGTGTTGTAGCATAACCAGCAGGAGAGCAGTGATGTGTAAATTGAATTTGGTGACACTACAGTGCGTTAGTGTAAAGTTATTGAGTATGTTATTAGTAAAAATAAATCGCGTTTGGCACTTTGCAGACGGTCCCTTAGGACTTGACTCAGACGCCAGCGCATTGAGATCAAGGTGTTTTATACAGAGCGGAGGAAAACTTGTTTTGAGGAAACCTCGCTTGTAGCTCGTTTTCTACATCACTAAAAAAGAAAATTCGGCGTAATTCGTGTATTAAAAACGATTTGCTCGCGAGTTATTGATCCGGAAAAGTCGAATCTGTCAATATCTTGCCAACTTTACCGAACTTGAACAAAGGCTGTCTGTAAAG
The DNA here is from genome assembly GCA_027422415.1 of Schizothorax lantsangensis. Lineage (NCBI taxonomy): Eukaryota > Metazoa > Chordata > Actinopteri > Cypriniformes > Cyprinidae > Schizothorax > Schizothorax lantsangensis. The sequence continues at coordinate 172,867 of JAPDDO010000108.1, forward strand.
TCATTGTCTGATAAAGGAGCGAGTCATAAAGCTTTCGGACGCAGCGTCGAGTCTGAGGAGAGGTCAGTAATTCACGGTGTTTCACATAGAAACACAAACATGAGACACATTTTCCATGTTTGGACTGATAATGTGCTGTTACTGAATGTCTCGTGATCACTGAGTGTAATGCATTGCTGCTAACGCTTCTCTTCTCTTTATTGATTTATCTTTGGCAGATCAGATTTGTTATAGTCGCTTTTAAACTTAGTTTTAGCTTCTGCCTTATCAGTAAAGTCTTACTTATTTAATGTTTTCTGTTCTCATGCCAGATATGTATAGCTATGTGTAGATAAGCGCTAATGTTGTTTAAGGGACCGTCTACAAATTCCAGTCATAGTGCAAAAACAAAACATTAACTACGTCCAGTTATTAATTCAAATGAATGATTTTTACAAAGTTGTAGTAAATGCTGAGTCCAGACTGACTTACTGAATGTGAGATACAACATTTGTAATGTGGGCTCTTTTGCTGAATCACAGTAATTATGTTATAATTGAGTACTGTACATGTATAAAGAGGTAATTGAGTATGGCTCTTGTGTACTGAGTATAGGGTTGTAACTGTAGGAGATTTTCACAGTATGATAATCGTCTCAGAAAATATCACGGTTTCACGGTATGTGTTAAACAATAATTATTATCAGTAACAATGACTCTTAAAAGAATAAGAACAAGTTATTTGAGTGAACAAATCCTTTATTGCAACAAACTTGAAACCATTTTAATTAAAGAATTTAAGTCTCTCTTCTGAAAAATTAATAAATAAATGTAAAAACAAAACAAAACAAAAAACGATTAAAAATATAGCTATAACACTTATGTATGCATCACACTTTAACATTTTAATTAATGTTTTAACGAAAACATGATATTCCTTAAAAATAATGTTTAAATAAATTCATTATTATAAAGATTATTATTGTTGTTATAATTTAAGTATATTTAAGCGAATATACTGTATTTCTGTCATAACTTGAAGTTAAATTGAACTTTTATTTTAACGGGTTATAGTGTTTTTTCTCAAATAAAACTAGGAAATGTTTATTTATGTTTTCTCTCAGAGCAGCTCTGGTGATGTTCATGTTTATGTAGATGCTGAAAACACCATTAGTGTCATGCGTACTTCAGTATGTAGTAGATAAAACAACGCCACTCAGAGACATGCAGAAACAAGCAGATATAGCAGTCTGTTTGTGCTTTAATATTCACAGACACACATCATATCCACTTTTGATTTATCCATCCATCAGATTGTGTGTTTTACGTGACATCCTCGTTATACTGTAAATGCCATGTTCACGACTGCACCGGGATTCCCTCTGCATCACAGAAATCATACGCCCTTAACTTATAACTTGTTGTAAATGCGACGCACCTTTATCTGCACGGAGGGATGGTGTCCATGTATGAGACACACTGGACACTGCTGTAAGTCAAATGGCCTTAATCTAAGTGATAAAAATTAAGCGTTCACTCATGTTACACAGCCTGCTGCTCATAACTGCTTAAGTGTCTTTGGTGTTTCCATGTTTTCTACAAAACAAAACAGAAATCGAGGGTGTATGACGTCATTGGCGGGCGACATAATGACACTATGGACACGGTACGTGTTACTTGTTAAATTTGCTTATTTCTCTGGATTGAAACATTCTTCAAAACATTTGGGATAACGTAAGTACACAAGTCAGCAAAATATATAACACTGTTCTAGTGGTTTTTGGATATTTTAATAAAAAAATTGCATGCTTGTTATAATCAGCTCAGAAGTTTTGTCTGAATTGCACATGTTTCTACTTTCTCATGCAAATGACTTGTAGCACTTATGAATATGATAAGCACGGTCGGCATCAATTCTAGTAGAGTTAAACGTAATTACTGTAGAAACGGTCTGTTTTTCCCGGTCATCGTTAGCTGAAGCTGTGTGTGAACTAGTCGCGGCTGCAGAGTGTGACCTGCTCCGTCTCACAGCCTCAGAGAGATTCTCCGGTACGGCGTTCCTCAACAACACTTAGCTGCCCGCAGATGTGCCTGCCTATAAATCAGCATAATTTGCAGAAGAATCGGCCGATGCAGGTTAATTAAAAAATGCCAAAAATCGTCCCGATTAATCAGCCGGCTGATCAATCTATCAACCTCTAGTTTAAAGTCAGTCTGGACACTAGGAATGTACTATAAACTTTGGAACGGCAAACTATTTCTGTCAGGACCACTATCATCAAAGATGATTGACAATTAATGGTTCTGTTCTGGGCAAGAACGCCCTGCTCATCCATGCAGCCTAGCATATAAGCAGCAAAAACTCCCCAGGGTGAACAGAACTGAACCAACAAAGTATTGCAGATATTGTTAAAGTTCAGTAATTTTATGCACACATTTTTGAATTAGTCTGATTGAAAAGAGAATCAGAAGCTGGATCCTGACTGACAGAGGAGGAGTTGGGGATGGAGGAGGGTAATAAGCTATTGAGCAATGTGAAAACTGCTGATAATACTGAGGGACCGTATATATGGATGCTTAGATAGGTGTGGTATTCCAGAACTAACTCTACGCTTGATTTTGGTGTATTATAACTTTATCTAAATAATAGGGATGTGCAACAGCGATCTAGTACTCGAGTACTCAGCCGTGACAACGCTGATCGATCATGAAAACGATGATCGTGGAAAAAAAAAAAAAAAAAATTCTGATTGGTTATAGCAGTACTTTGGGCGGCACCCTGAGCTCTGATTGTTTAGCTTGCAACAGCATGCGGTTCAAAGTATAGACGTGAGAAGAGAGAGAAGCTTGGCTTCGAAGTCACCTCGTGATGTCTGGGTTAGCTACATACATATCTGATTAATCTAATATAGGATGCGTTGGGATATTAACATTTATTTACATGCTGTATGCACTGCATATTACCAGTGTTTAGTTTCATGCTCGCATGCAATGCCCGATATTGAGACGGTCATATTGCTTTTAGATGTTTCTTTTTCAAAAATACTGATCCTATAATAATGCAGCAGTGTAATTTTTTCGTTCATATTTGTTCAACAGTAGGCATACTTCAGTTAAAATTGTTTTCGTACTTCGTATGGCTTCGAAAACACGCAGGCGATTTGAGGAATCACTCTTGATAATGTAGATGGAAATATAGCACAAATCTGCCATAAACATTAATGACATAAGCATTATAATGAGAACTTTATAGGATGTGAAATCTATAGTGAATGCTGTCCTTGCCTGTGTTTCAGCGCACTGTTGAAAGCACATCACGGCGGGAGCTCTCTCTCTCTCTCTCTCTTTGTGTCTCTCTCTTTGTGTCTCTCTCTCTCTCTCTCTCTCTCTCTCTCTCTCTCTCTCAATTTCAATTTCAATTTAAGTGTGCTTTATTGGCATGACAAAAAACTGTACATTTGTATTGCCAAAGCAATTGCAGCTGGGCTGCTCACAAATAGTGCATATATGTATTAACAGAAAGAAAAATAATAATAGGAATAGTACAAATATTTAAAAAAGTATTAAGCATGTAGTGCGAAATAAATGGCTAGTGTAAGTATGTGTTAAAAATAAAATTAAATAGATAAAGTATAAGATATACAGAGGCAAAATATACATTTAAGTAATATGGCATAATATAATGTAGATGTGCTGGAGACATCAGATCAGGGCAGATTGAGTGTCTTCTCTTCTGTGGTGACAGAGAGACACATATTGAGCAGCAAACACACAGCAGGTCTTGTGTTCTCCGAGCAGATACGCTAGTTTCTCCTGGTCTGGAAGAGTTTTAAATGTGGGATGGATCTGCTGTATTTTGTTGTAGAACACTGTCCGTATATCTGTGTATTTGGAGCATTCTGTTAGGAAGTGCAGTTCTGTTTCCATCTGATTCAGATCACAGTGTGAACACAATCTCTGCTCGGGGGGCAGCCATGTTTGTCTGTGTCTGCCCATATCTATCATCAGCTTGTGTCCGCTGAGTCTGTATCTGGTCAACGTGCTTCTCAGTTTCTTATCTGACACCGTGTACAGATACTCTGACATACTGTACTCTCTCTTTAGGGACAGATAGCATTGCATTTTACTCTGTTGTTGAGTTTGGGTTTGCCAATGAGTGATGTAACTCTGTTTGATTTGTGCAGTGATCTGATTGGTTCTGATGTTGTGAGTCAGAGCATCAGTAGATGTTAGTGAAGCATCAGGACTGAAGCTCTGGATCAGATGGAGGAAGGGCTTGCTTTCTTTGCTCATCTCTTGGTATTGCAGGGCTTTATAATGGTATGATTGGGGGTCACTGAGCCTCAGATGTTTCCAGAATTTAATAGCCCTTTTTTGTATCTTTATGATTAGTGGATATTTGCCTAATTCTGCCCTGCATGCGTTATTTGTTGTGTGCCGGTGCACGTGTAGTATATTTTTACAGAGTTCTGCATGCAGGGTCTCAATCGGGTGTTTTTCCCATTTAGTGAGATCTTGACTTGGGTTTGTCAGCGGACCCCACACCTCACTGCCATATAGTGCAATGGGCTCAATTACTGATTCTAATATATTCAGCCAAATTCTAATAGGGATTTCTATAGGACATTGCCGTTTTATGGCGTAGAAGGCCCTGTGTGCTTTATCTCTCAGTTCATTCACAGCATGATTAAAGTTTCCAGTGGATGTGATTTTCAAATCACATTGAAAATCTCTCTCTCTCTCTCTCTCTCTCTCTCTCTCTCTCTTGCTCAGTATAGCAGTTTTGAGGTGCAACTATTTCAAATACTGCTTGCAAACCCTGTCACCATTGCTTTGGTGTATCGTCCTCCAAAACAAGACATGGAATTTCTTAATGAATTTGCTGCATTTGTGGGGGATCTCGTTATTGCTTATGATAAAATATTGCTGTTGGGGGATTTTAATATTCATGTATGTTGTGCTTCCAAAACCTTATCCATGGAGTTTTTAAATCTTATTGAGTCATTTGACTTTGTTCAGTGGGTACACATATAACCTTTGTTTTAAGGTTATTGGCTGTGCGGAGCAGAAGCCGCCCTCAGCGACTGTTAAGTATTTAAACTGCTTGGTGGCTGATATAATTTGGGAAAGCCGATTAGTCACTAGAAGAGAAGGACGGCAGCTCGCGTAAGTGTTGAAACATTTTTTTCGCAGTTCTGTTGTTTAAATTATTTACTTGCTGCTAGGAAGGAATAGTTCGTTTCCTACCTATTTCTATTGTGCATTTTCGTTGAGGTTTATATTTTTGATTGCACTTGCTGGCAATTATAATAATTTGCACCTCAGCTAAGGACAAGCGTGTGTGATTGCGCGAAGTGTTTAGTTTCGTATACAGCAATTAGCAGTCCTTTAAGGTTATTGGCTGTGCGGAGCAGAAGCCGCCCTCAGCGACTGTTAAGTATTTAAACTGCTTGGTGGCTGTTATAATTTGGGAAAGCCGATTAGTCACTAGAAGAGAAGGACGGCAGCTCGCGTAAGTGTTGAAACATTTTTTTCGCAGTTCTGTTGTTTAAATTATTTACTTGCTGCTAGGAAGGAATAGTTCGTTTCCTACCTATTTCTATTGTGCATTTTCGTTGAGGTTTATATTTTTGATTGCACTTGCTGGCAATTATAATAATTTGCACCTCAGCTAAGGACAAGCGTGTGTGATTGCGCGAAGTTTTTAGTTTCGTATACAGCAATTAGCAGTCCTTTAAGGTTATTGGCTGTGCGGAGCAGAAGCCGCCCTCAGCTGTTTTCACTGTAGTCTCCTAGACCGTATTTATTTGATGTCAGAGCGCTGACGCGGAAGTGTCTGCGGAAGCGTTCAGCCATCATGCTCAGCCTCCTCGTGTGAAGACCAACGAGTGTAAAGACAGACGACTTTTCCTGCGCGACTTTACCAAGCAACGACACCGAGCACACACTTAAGTATCATTTCTATCTTCCCTCACAACTCTCCTTTAATATACTCTATCCCTACACCTCTATCATGTGTTTCGAAACCATTCCGGTTCTCTCCCGACCACGCTCCAAAAACACACGCAGACGGCAACGTACTCCTGCTAACCTGCGCCCGATCGCTACATCTTCTACTGCACCTCTTTCTTTCTCTGTGGGTCTTTGGAATTGCCAGTCAGCTGTCAACAAAGCTGATTTCATTTCTGCTTTTTCCTTACAATCCACTCTCAGCATCTTGGGCTTGACTGAGACCTGGATTCGTCCAGAAGACTCCGCTACCCCGGCTGCTCTATCTCACAATTTCTCTTTCTCTCACACCCCAAGGCAAGTTGGCCGGGGTGGGGGCACTGGTCTGCTCATTTTAAACAATTGGAAATACTCAACCCACTCTCCCCTAGGCAATCACAACTCATTTGAATCTCATGCGATTACTGTAACGGCCCCTATAAAACTCCAGATAGTAGTAATCTACCGTCCCCCTGGCCAAATTCTACACACCTTCCTAGAGGAGCTGGACGGCCTGCTGTCCTCTTTCATGGAGGATGGCACTCCACTCTTAGTCTTTGGCGATTTCAACATTCACCTAGACAGGCCTTATGCTACAGACTTCCATTCACTCCTAGCTTCATTCGATCTCAAACGCCTTACCACTACTAGCACGCACAAATCAGGAAACCAACTTGATTTAATTTACACACGCAACTGTACTACAGATAACATTCTGGTACAACCACTACATACCTCTGACCATTTCTTCATTACATTTACCTTACATTTTACTACCCAGGTGCCACCAGCTCCCTTACCGGTTACTTTCAGACGTAACCTACGCTCCCTTTCCCCCACCCTTCTTTCCTCTGTAGTATCCTCCTCTCTTCCCTCACCTACCCATTTCACATCTCTGGATGTGAACGCAGCTACTGACACTTTATGCTCTACCTTAACCTCTTGTCTAGACGACATTTGTCCTCTCTCCTCCAGGCCAGCACGGGCTGTCCCTTCTAACCCCTGGTTATCCGATGTTCTTCGTGAGCATCGGACCAAACTCAGAGCGGCAGAGAGAAAATGGCGCAAATCAAACGATCCATCGTACCTGACTAGGTATCAGTCTTTGCTTTCGTCTTTCTCTACTGAAGTCCACACTGCCAAAGCCTCACACTTCCACAACAAGATCAACAGTGCTCCTGACATGCGTGATCTCTTCAGAACATTTCATTCTCTCCTCTGTCCCCCTCCACCACCGCCCACCACTTCTATAACAGCTGACGACTTTGCCACTTTTTTCACCGACAAAACTAGGACAATCGGAAACCAGTTCTCAACTCCACACACACAGGACCTCCAACCAACCACATCCACTGCTCAAACTCCCATCTTCTCCTTCTGTCCCCTCACCGAGGCGGAAGTATCCAAACTTCTCCTCTCCTGCCATCCTACAACATGTCCTCTTGACCCAATCCCCTCTCACCTTCTCCAAGCAATCTCTCCCACACTCTTACCGGCACTCACACACATTATCAACACATCTCTCCGCACTGGCATCTTCCCCACAGCGTTCAAGCAGGCCCGGGTAACCCCACTGCTCAAAAAACCTACATTAAACACTTCTCTTTTAGAAAATTACAGACCTGTCTCTCTCCTTCCATTCGTAGCGAAAACACTCGAACGAGCTGTCTTCAACCAGCTCTCACTGTTTCTTTCACAGTACAACAAACTGGATGCTAAACAGTCAGGTTTCAGGAGTGGCCATTCAACAGAGACTGCGCTACTCTCTGTCACTGAAGCCCTGCGAGTCGCAAAGGCCGATTCCAAATCATCAGTCCTCATTCTGCTTGATCTTTCTGCTGCTTTTGACACTGTCAATCATCAGATCCTCCTGTCCACCCTCTCATCGCTGGGCATCACTGGGATTCCACTTCGCTGGTTTGAATCCTATCTCACCGGTAGGTCCTTCAGGGTGGCCTGGGGTGGGGAGGTATCCAAAGCACATCAACTGGTCACTGGGGTTCCTCAGGGATCGGTTCTTGGACCCCTCCTCTTCTCAACATACACTACATCACTGGGACCCATCATACAGGCACATGGCTTCTCCTACCATTGCTACGCCGATGACACACAGCTCTATCTCTCTTTTCAACCAGATGATCCAACGGTAGCTGCACGGATCTCAGGCTGCCTGGCGGACATCTCGGCATGGATGAAAGAACATCACCTACAGCTCAACCTGGCAAAGACTGAGCTTCTTGTCATCCCTGCCACTCCGACTCTACAGCATGACTTCTCGATTCAATTAGGCACATCATTAATTACCCCATCAACATCGGTCAGAAATCTTGGTGTAATCTTTGATGACCAGCTGACCTTCAAAGAGCACATTGCAAAGACTGCTCGATCTTGCAGGTTTGCGCTATACAACATCAGAAAAATCAGGCCCTTCCTGACAGAGCATGCTGCGCAACTTCTTGTCCAGGCCCTTGTCGTTTCTAGGCTGGACTACTGCAATGCCCTTCTGGCTGGTCTTCCATCAAACACAATCAAACCTCTGCAAATGATTCAGAATGCAGCGGCACGACTGGTCTTCAATGAGCCCAAGAGAACCCATGTTACACCTCTCTTCATCTCACTGCACTGGCTACCAGTGGCAGCTCGCATCAAGTTCAAGACACTGATGCTTGCATACAGAACGACCACAGGCTCAGCACCCTACTACTTCCACTCACTATTACAAATCTACATCCCCTCTAGAAGTCTAAGATCTGCTAGTGAGCGACGCCTTGTGGTACCATCACAGAGAGGCTCAAAATCACTCTCCAGAACATTCTCGTTCACCATTCCTGGCTGGTGGAATAATCTTCCACCCCTATCCGCAATGCTGGATCCCTGTCAATCTTCAAGCAACAGCTGAAGACTCATCTCTTTCGGCACTACTTGACTTCATCCTAAACTTGTTCAAAAAAAAAAAAAAAAAAAAAAAAAAAACTTTCCCCTTATCTTTCTCTCCTTCCCTTGCTAGCTTGTATTTATTTGAACAATGACTGAGACTTGGTGTTAATAGCACTTGCTCTGTCTGATTGCCTCTTCAAGATGAATCGCTTTATGTACTCCCCAATTGTAAGTCGCTTTGGATAAAAGCGTCTGCCAAATGACTAAATGTAAATGTAAATGTAAATGTAAATGGGTATCTGGCCCAACGCATTTACAGGGCCATACACTGGACTTGATTTTAACTCATGGACTTTCTGTATTGGACATTACAATTTGCACTGCAACTTTCTCTGATCACATGCCTGTATCTTTTTCTGTACCATACCTTGGTCAAACTCCTAGAAATCAGCCCATGGAGCGTATGTCTCGTATTTTCACTACACGCTCCAGTGCAAAGTTCATTACAGCATATCATGAGGTATGGGATTCCTCAGAAATGGAATCTGTATTGCAACTTGGATGCTGATGAACATCTCAGTTACTTCAACTCTACTTGTGCCTCCATCTTGAACAGTATTGCACCATTGAAGCTTAGAAATCATAAGTTGGAGCCAGTGTTCTGGCATAATGAAACAACGCGTTCTCTCAGACAAGCTTGTAGACAAGCCGAGCACAAATGGAAAAAGGATAAACTGCAGGTTTCAAATGAGATCATGAGAAATTCTCTTACCATGTTCCAAAGGGCAGCGAAGGCTGCTAAGTGCAAATACTTCTCTGATCTGATCACTAAAAACCTCCTTTTTTCCACCATTGACTCTGCTTTAAATCCTCCTGTTAAACTTTTCCCTGAACCCTCTGTTTTCCTTTGTGAGTTTTGGAAAGTTTTTCACAAACAAGGTCATGGCTATTAGATCTCCGATGTCTCATACTGGTTATACTCTGCTTGATGTTCCTTTTATATTCCTCCACATGGAGTTTATATTCTCCCTTTATCAGATGTGCCCCATCTATTAGTATTTTTAAATGTTATCTAAAGACATATTTTTTTTTACCCTGGCTTATAACATTCCTTAGAATGTTTCCTGGGTGTTTTTTTTTATTTATTTTTTACACTGTGCTTTGCTGATCTTATTTGTCTGTTGATTTCCTTGTTACTTATTTTATTTGTGTTTTACTCTTTGTAAATCACTTTGGTCACTGTTTTTTTTTTGTATTAATAAAAGCCCTTTTCCTCCTGCAATTGAGTCCTCGCTTTCCTCCCTTCACCCCACCCTGACAGAGAACGTGTCAGAAACCAAAGCTGAATGATTTTAAAATTAGTTTTATTAAAGCACAATATATGCATTAAAATCCTTTCCATCTGGTGAATCAACCTTTGAGAATTTGCATAATCCAATATATTTTATGTATTATGAAATGTTTTATGAATTATTTCTGAGAAGATATTTCAATATTAACAATATATATTAACAATGATTAACATAATTACTTTTTATAATTATGTATCTAATCCACTATTATGACTGTTTTTGAAATATTAATATGAGGATGTTTAACACACAATGAGTTTAAGGACACTTAATATCTGTCAGGTTTTATATTTATCAGAACAGCTGTCAGACTTGCAGGGCTGTCTGAGGTACTAAAATAGATATAATTAAAAAGCTAACCACAAGCTAATCTTATTTGAAGGTCACAATGTATGAGGTCGTGACTGAACTTTGGAACATGTTACATTTGATGAAGAACAGAGTTTTTCTGCCCCTATGATGCATGTAAAAAGCTTTGTTTAGCACATTGGCCTTTTGTACATTTAATCTGCATATCTGATCTTGCAAGGGTATAAGACGAGAATGTACTGCACCCCTCTGCCACACCCCCCTAAAACAGCTCATTCAAACACACCCCACATGTCTACGTCACGATGTGGAAATATTTGCGTAAGGCGTGGTTTCAGTAATCACAGTAGTGTTGATGCACCCATGTCAGAGAGACACTGTGTATTTCTAGGCGAAAGCAAAAGCACTTTATTTGGCCTTCAGAAAGTAGTAGTTTATCTCTTTCTCTTCATCAAACAGCCAGATTAACCAATGGCTTGGCACAAACCGTACCAAGGCAGAGCCTTTTAGTCCTCTGGCACACTGCCTGTTTTATTATAGTTATCTACCTATGAAAATCTGTATGGCAAAGCTGCGCGACGCACTGCAGCGTGGGGAAAAAAAATATTGTAGTGAAGCGCAGACCAGTATCAATGTATGTGAACACACAGGAGTCATAACTTTTGTTTTAGACAATACTCTGCTGTAATGAATTGGGTCTTAATTTTAGCTTTTAGGGAATCAAGTCTTAATGACTCGGGTGATTTGATTGAATTTGTCACGAATCTGGTCCATGGACTTCCATTCACTCGCCACCAGCAGGGCCGGCCCAGGCTCTGTTGGTGCCCTAGGTGAGATTTTAGATTTCCGCCCCCCACCTCCCACTAAAAAAAATCAGAAAATAAATAAATGCGCCTTGTAGGTATTTTATGAGTTAATCTGTTAAAACTTTGAAGAGACCAGACAAGAGGTGTGCACATAAGTTTTTCAGCCTGGTTTTCATAAGAGAACCTGGAGATATGGTTTGGTCGTCACACGGGCCACGACATGTAGTGTGACCCATAAAATGTAACTATAAAAAAATAAACTAGATAAAAAAGTTTGTCGAGACAAACTTTAAGTTGGCTTGAGAAAGCCGGACCAGAAAGTTTAAAAAGTTTAAGTTTGAAAAGTTTTAAGTTTGACGGTTTTCAGTCTGAAATAGTTTGAAGTTTAACGTTGTTTTAAAAGCTTAAAGTCTGATAGATAGATAGATAGATAGACAGATAGATAGATAGATAGATAGATAGATAGATAGAGGGACCAGAAAGTTTGAAAAAGTTTGATAAAGTTTGTAAAATTAATCTATAGGAATTGATCAGTTTTGTCCAAATTTTCTGACGAGACATGGTTACCTTATTGAAATTAGGCTTCTATTCACAAACAGTGATCAGCAAACAAACAGTTCCTGTGAAAGCTCAAACAACACTGCTAACAGAGAATGAACCTCACAGGTTCTCATGCTTGAGCTTACATTTAAGTTAGCTTTTCTTGTAAAACTAACATTAGCTTTATTAATTTTTTTCTATTCCATCTACTTATTTCTTTAAAAAAAACACTAGGTTTCTTTTTTCTATATTCTATCTACTCGTTTTCTTAAAAAAAAAAAAAAAAAACTTTTTATGTGTACTGCGTTAGGCTAACCAAGACTTGCTATAGCACTTGCACATTGTTGCTCTTTTGTTGGTTTTGATTGCTTCTTATCAGTGTTGGGTGTAACGTGTTACTGTAATGTTACTGTAATTAAATTACTTATCCACTGAAAAAGTAAAGTAAGGGATTACTGTTCATTTTTAGGTAATTAAATTACAGTTACATATAAAGTACTTGCGTTACATACAGTAAATAATTTCAACGGTTCTAAAATCAATATTGAATTCGAAATGTAAATATATCGTCTAAAGATAAAATTGAATGCAGCGGCTTTAACCCTCCGCGCACCGGCTCGTTCATTTTCAGATTTTCCTGATTCACAGAGAAACCTTAAATACTCAGATACATTTAAGACTAAAATCCTTTCCTGGCCCTTTGAGGTCTGACGCTAAAGTGCCCTTTTGGTCCGGTGCCCCCGGTCTGTGATTTCTGCCGAGGGTAGGGGTGTGCGATATGAGGATTTTTGATCGTGGACGATAAAAATGTCTCCACAATCTGCTTTTGAAGAAATAGTGTAGAGTGCACATTCTATCAGCTGCAGTTCTGGCGCCGCCGTATCAATATACTGTACAACGCCACATACATTCACATCAGAGTTAACTCAGCGGTAGAGTTACTCTCACGGGACACTGCACTTATTCACAATCACAAAAGTACATTATCTGCATCTGCTTTAAAGTATCATTTGTGTGCTGTTCTGACGAGCGCCTTTTACTGAGCAAATACACCCAAAGCACGCTAGATAAAAAGCCCGTCAAACAGCGCCTGATTACTGAACTAAGTTATGTTTTGTGCTAATACTGTCAAAACACACAAGGTTTATGTATAGACTCAGTTGGTTATGTCTAAAATGAAAGTAAACAGCTTGGAGAAACGGATGCGTGTCTGTATATTCTGCATGCAGGTCTTAAAGGGACAGTACTAAACATGCTGCCGCTTGTCATTAAAGGGATAGTTCACCCTAAAATTTAATTTGTCATTATTTTTTCACTCACATGTTGTCCCAAATCTGTATTAATTTCTTTCTTGTGCTGAACACAAAAGAAGATATTTTGAAGAATCTGGGTAACCAAACAGTTGCTGGTCCACATTGACTTTTGTCATCAACAGTTTTTTATTTTTATTTTTTTCACACATAACACAACATAACATCCAAAATATAACAAAACAAAACAACAGACACATACTCAACATCTCAAGGTCCAATCAAAAGGGAGGGAGAGAGAGAGGGAAGGACAACAAAAACACAAAAGTCACTCCCCTATACAATCACGTATATCCATCAAAAAACACTGCCAAGCATCAATTGTCGAGGGCCTGGCCCCACCGGCTCACGCCGTTGTACATTCACATGACACTATTTGCAGGAGGCTACGGATCCAATATGTTTTTCTACACATGTGTGGTGTAAACCAGTTCTGGATTATTGTCTTCTTCGCAGATGTAAAACCAGCAAACAACACTCTCTTTTGTATTGAACTAATACAGAGACCAGAATCATCATTAAGAAGACACAAACTTGGGTCAACAGACCAATCAATTCGCAGTAATGATGACAAAACCAGGTTTACATGTGTCCATAGACTGGTGACGACAAGACATTCCCAAAACATACGCAGAAAAGTGCCTGATGATGTAGTGTTACATATATGGCAGTTCAAATTTGACTGTAGTTTCATTTTAAATCTTTTGTGAGGAGTTATGTATGCTCTATGAATGACTTTGAAGTGAATAAGACGATGAGCCAGATTTTTAGATGTTAGGCTGAGATTAGACCACACTCTCTCCCAGTCGACAGATAAATTAAGGTCAGATAATTCCCTATTCCAAATAGTTTTAATAGAAAGAGGTTTTGTAATGCAATCAATAATTTTATTATATATTACGGAAACAGATGGCCGACCAGCAGATGGTGCAATCCAGTCCCGCATAGGATGAGAGGAAATGGAAGAAGACCAAGGAACGCCATACGCTTTGAGAGCAGAACGTAATTGAAGGAAGACAAAATCTGCAGATGCTGGTAGACAAAATTTGGTTCTTAATGTCTGAAATGTACATAGGCCCTGGTTATCATATATATCACCACACGTGTTTACACCCAAAGTAGACCAAGAGGGTTGGACAAATGGACGATTTCCGCATACAAAATTAAAATTGTGCCATAAAGGAGTACTGTTACAAAATTTGAAGAGTCAACTTATGCGACGTTCAACCGTTTTCCAAATTTTAATAGAGTTAGCCACAACCGGAACAAATGTATAATTATCCCCTTTTTTTCCTGTGCCAGTAAATAAAATATCTTGAAGTCTATTTGGTTTAACCTTGTCATCTTCAATCACCCTCCATGAAACTGTAGATTGAGGATCAACCCAATTATGAAGAGCCTTAAGCTGGAACGACCAATAATATAATTCAAAATTTGGTACAGCCAGTCCTCCTGCGCTATTAGGATGTTGTAATGTGGTAAGTTTAATTCTGGGGCATTTATCATTCCAGATAAACTTAGAAATTATGGAGTTGGTCTCCTTAAAGTAACCTGGAGGGGGAGAAAGTGGTAGCATAGAGAAAAAAAATGTAATCGATGTAACAAATTCATCTTAACAGTGGAGATCATTTTTGACCTTAACTAAAATGTTATTAAAATTGTCTCTGGTGATCTTATGAATGTTTTTATATATGGTAATGCCCAAATAGATTAAAGATTCCTTAATAGGGATAAATGAGGGAATAGAAGAATTAACCTTAACATTGTTAATTGGCAATAAAGCAGATTTGCTCCAATTTATTTTATATCCTGATAGGCTACTAAAATGATCAAATTCCTTAATTATACTAGAGACTGAAACATCAAAGTGGTCTAAATATAGAATAATATCATCAGCGTATAATGAAATACTATGATTATGGTCATGAATCTTAATCGATACATCAGATTTCCTGATGGCTTGTGCTAAGGGTTCAAGAGATAGACAAAACAATAAGGGGGAAAGCGGACACCCCTGCCTCGTTCCCCGCTGTAAAGGGAATGGGGGGGAAATAATATTACCAGTTATGACTGATGCTGCAGGTGAGTGGTATAATGTCTTAATCATAGAAATGAAGTGTTCACCGAAGCCGAAACATTGCAGAACTGCCCACATATAATTCCACTCTAGCCTGTCAAAGGCTTTTTCTGCATCAAGTGAAAAGACCGCACAAGGGGTCGGGTGGGAGTCCGCAAAGTCAAGAATATGAAGGAGTCGACGCATATTGTCAGATGCGTTGCGCCCCTTGATGAAGCCAGTTTGGTCCTCCTTGATCAGACTATGAATTACCTTCTCCATACGAGAAGCAAAAACTTTAGCATAGATTTTTAGATCACATGGGATAAGCGAAATCGGTCTGTAGCTGGAGCAATCTAATGGATCTTTCCCTTTTTTAAGAAGTAATTAAATCAATTATGTTTTTTGATCTCTGTGAAATACCCCATGTTCAAATGCAAAATTAAATGAGTTAAGCATAGGTATCCCTACCAAATCCCAAATTTCTAAATATAATTCAGGGGGGAGACCATCTAGACCCGGCGATTTGCCCTTTTGAAGGCTTTTTAGAGAGACGTGAAGTTCCTCCAAACTTAATGGGGCCTCCAAAGATTCTTTATCCATCTGTGAGATCCGAGGCAGTTCCAGTTTATCTAAATACTGCTTACAAATTGGTTCATCAAAATCTGTTTCAGCTTTATACAGATATGTGTAAAAACCTTTAAATATGTAATTAATTGCCACAGGGTTCGTGGTGACCTGATCATCCGATGATTTTATTGCGCTAATATATGCCTTAGACTCGCATTCTTTCCACCTAAGGGCCAATAAATGACTAGGTCTCTCTGATTTGAAATAATATTTTTGCCTAGTCCTATGTAAAATAAATTCTGCCTTTGAGTGTGAAAGTAAATCATATTATTCTTTTAAAGAGGACAGCTGTGTAGCCTGTTGCTCAGTAAAATGTTGTTTTTGTAGGTTTTGTAATGTTTGGATTTTATTTTCTAATTGTGTAAATTGGTGAGTTTTCACTTTGGCAAGAGTAGAAGAGAAAGATACACAGAAACCTCGTATAGCACACTTAGTCGTTTCCCACAGTATTTGAGGATCCACATCAGAGGGCATATTAATTTCAAGAAATTCCTTAATATATTCTTTTAGAGAAGTAATGAAAGTCTGATTACTTAATAATGATATGTTAAAGCGCCATCTAGGGGACTTGGCTTTAACATCGGAAAGAGGAACACTGCACAACACAGCAGAATGATCAGATAATAAAATTTGTAATATAGAGATGGAGGAATTAGACGAAATTAAAGATGGGCTGAGAAATATGTAGTCTATCCTAGAGAAAGTCTTGTGTCTATTAGAAAAAAAAGTGAAGTCCTTAGCTTTAGTATTCTGAATTCTCCATAGATCGATTAAGTTAAGCTCAGTGATAAATTTATTCAATAATTTAGAGGATGGATTGGCTGTTGTATCAGATTGAGATTTATCTAAAGCAGGATTTACTACAGCATTAAAATCACCACCCACCACTAGAGGACAATCAATCTCCTCAAGTAGAGTTTTGGAAATCTGTGTAAGGAATGCACTGTCTGTCTCATTCGGACCATAAATAGAGACCAATGTTAACCTATTATTATATATTTTCCATCGGATAAAAACAAATCTACCCTTCTCATCACTACCAAGGTGTTCAATTGTTAAATTTAACTTCCGGTTAACAAGGATAAGTACCCCCTTAGTTTTATTTTGAGCGCAGGAAAAAGCTATTAATTTATAATACTTATTCTGGAAACGTGCCACGTCAGATTGTTTTAAATGTGTCTCTTGTTAAGGGCAGAGGAAATAGATTTATGGTGTAAATATTCTAACACACGGGTTCGTTTAACAGCAGAATTTAAACCATTCACATTCAGTGATAAAATATTTAGAGTATGCATTGAATATTCATAATCCCAAGATTGTATTCAATAAAAAAAAAAAAACAGAAGCACTTCCATTCTGTAAATAACATGTAAACGCTGATGTGCATTTTAGATACCAAACCTCCTAGGTGAAAAATCCTTTTAGAAATAGGGTAAAATAAATAGAAGTATAAATGTCTGTTGTAAAAAATAAAAACAACATAGAAGCATGAACAACCGACAACCATAAACAAAAAAACAACTCCGCACATTACTGAGAACTGATTGAGCAACAAAAAATAGTGATGGTACGTGACTGAGCCACTCCAACGCAAGACATGTCCCCCGAAAGGCTCACACAGCCAAAACATTTTTGTAATTAAACCTACTCTCCATTAGTCCCCTCCAAAAAAGAAAAAAGGGTGTTAGTCTTACCAGCAAAGAGATCGTTGTACCGGATAGATAGGGACAATATCCCAGTAGAAGAGAGGAGAGAAGAAAAAGCAAAAAACAGGTTCAGCAAGCATCCATGTCCATCCTACCATCATCCCCTCCTGGGCAGCTAGGACCGCCTCAAGCCCCTCCCACTGGGCCAGAGAGATAGTGGCCGCTGTTTTCCCGTTGCCTTCCCGTAGAGCCGCGGCATATGTCTTCTGCTGAGACAGGGAGCTGATAAAATCCTCCGCTTTCTGAGGAGAGTCGAAGCTTTTCCGCTACCCTTTGTGCCATAGTTTACGGGAAAAAATAGTAGTGTGACATTGTCCTGTGCGCATTTCACCGGATAAGCCTGCCGAGCACCTTTCAGTATCTCCGATCTGTCATGCCATCTTAGTACACGGAAGATGAGAGTGCGCGACCGATCGGAGCCCCTCCCTCCGTCATATACGCGATGGGCCCGGTCAATCTCAATGTCACGGCCTTTCAGCGAAGGAATCCACTTGGAAAGATTAACTCTGAGGAAACCAGCCACGTTGGAGCCGTCCGCCCCCTCTGGTAACCCCACCAGCCGTACGTTATTCCTTCTGCTCCTATCCTCCATATCCGTCATCTTCTCTGTGAGTCGCTCCAGCTGATTTCTTAAGTCTGTGACTGTCCTCCTATTCTCACGCGCAGCTGCTTAAACGGAATCAACCCGGTCACGTGTCTGCTTCGCCGCGGTAGCTATCGCCTCAAGCTCCTCTCTTAGCTCTTTAACGAAATTGTTAGTCGCTTGTATGTCCTCACGCAGTTCACGCAATGCTGGAATCAGCACAGAGTCCACCGCATCTCTTACTGCCGAAGTCACAACCAAATTCAAAGTGCTTTGCTGCTCTTTAAGTGCTAGCTTAATGCCGTTAGCAATAGCATCGTCGAGGTCCTCTCTGGAGATGGTGGAATCTTTGAATTTTTTCTTCATTGGCGATTGCTCAATCTCTCTTTTCCGATCGCCCTTGTCTGCCGAACCACTCATGATGGGTCCAGTGCAGAGTGGTTTAAAATTTACTGACAGGATTATACAATAAGTGGCAAAGTGAGCAGAGCGAAAGACTAAGCGTGCATCGCCGTCGAAGGGTCACGTGATCCCCCTCGCATGAGGTGGTTTTTCAGGCAATTCGAAGAAATGTTTTTTTTTGCAAAACTGCAATGGAAACTTTTTTCTCTCGAATATAAGGGGCTTTCCCTGCCATTAATGCTTAGACAATGTACACTGCACACATCTGCGGTGCAGCGTGGTTCTGATACGACCACTGAAGCTGACTGCGGCCACTAGTCAATGCTTGTGTTTATTCCAGCCACGCCACGCATGTTTCTGAAGTGGATCTCCGTGCTGCTTCTGTAAAGATACACGCATATGCCTCCTTTGAATAAATATATCAAAAATCCGTCAAATCTCACCAAAATCCGTTGCCATGACTTATCGCGAGAGGCAAAAGGATACGTTTTAGTCGCATAACATTGGTTAATGGAAACGCCATTTCGCAATAATTTTATATCGACATTTATAAAATATCGCCAAAGTTTTGCGCAAATCTGTAATGGACACGCGCCTATTGACTGGCCATTCTTTAGTCACTCAATTGAACTGGAATGGCTCAAACCAAAAGAGACCTTTTCAGAACCTGTTGTTTCATATACTGTAGGCCAGGGATCCTCAAATCTGGCTCACGGGATCCACTTTCCTGCAGAGTTTAGCTCTAACCCTAATCAAACACACCTGAGCATGCTGATCAGTGACTACGTTTACATGAACATCAATACTCAGATTTTAATACGATTAAGACAATACTCTGATTAAGAGTCTACCATGTAAACAGAGATTTTTGATTACCTTAATCCGGCTAAAGTCATAATCAAAGTAAACACAAATCGAATTAAGACATGTGGAGTATTCCTATTTTAGTCGCATTATTGAAGTGCAGCCATGTACACACCTTAATCACACTATTACCGTCATGTAGGACTTTTCGCCACATTTTGTGACAGGATACACACACGGCAGTGGTCAGCCGTTTGACGGCAAATAAAAGAGCTTCAACGCCACCGTCATCTGTATGCACGTACTAGTGTTGTTTTTGGTGGCCTGTTTTAATTTTTGTTTTAGTCTAGTCTTTGTGCGAAGCTGTCATTTTCGTTTTTATTAGTTTTAGTCACGTTCATACTCTTTTTAGTCTAGTCAAGTTTCAGTCAACTAAAAGTCTGAGCATTTTAGTCTTATTTTAGTCAGAATTATCCATGACTATTTTCGTCTTGTTTTAGTCGACGAAAACTGATGACATTTTAGTCTAGTTTTAGTCGACGAAAACTAATGACATTTAGTCTATTTTTAGTAATGCAATTCTATTTAACCCAGTCAATATAGTATAAGTACCTAGTAGTATAGATGAAAGCAAAATTTTATTTTAGCCAAACCCATTTCAAACAAGGTTATCTTATTATATTATTGTTACCTTATAGACTCAATAATACATCCATTCCAGACACGGAAGACGCTCTGATCTGAATTTACAACATTTATTTGACCAACCAAACATGTTAGAAGTACACACACATAAATTTAAATAAATAAAATAAAATAAATAAAATAGCATCACATGACAATGCCAGAAAAAAAAAAATACATTCAAGTTTAACAAAGAGAAACAAGGTGCTTGAATGCCCGGGCTACAATAAAATACTAAAAAGTGCAAATAAAATGTGTGTGTCTGTTACTTGTATTGCTTGTAAACTGAAGTCAGATGAAGCCGACCATCGGTCCCATACTTAATTTTGTTTGTTGTCATCTTCTAAATAATGCCGCGAGTGGGGTTTGAGGAAGTGACGTCGCCTGCGTCTGCGTAGAGTGTTGCCAAGTCCACGGTTTTCCCGCGGAATAGTTTTGGGCTAGTTTTGAGTAGCAATTGGGAGGGTTTTGTTGCGAAAACCTGGCAACCCTGCCAGTCCCTGAAGAGAGACACGGGAAATAGAAAAACTGCAAAATAATAATAATAACTCGACTAAACGAGACGAAATAACGTTATGACATTTCGTTTCGTCTCGTTTTGGTCAACGAAAATGAAGAGACATTTTAGCATAGTTTTTATTCTGTAAACCACATTTAGTCTCGTTTTTATTCGTCAACAATATTGCATTATACATTTAATTATAATCATCGTCACATGACCAGCATTTACGTTGCGTCTTGTCTCATTTTCGTCACGTGATAAAGGTTCGTTGACGACGATATTTAGTCATAATTTTCGTTGACGAAAGCAACACTAGCACGTATAAATAAATAACTGCACTTGAAGCTTTCATAAAATTAAAAATGAAACACCCACAATTGTATATGGCATCATCACGAAGACGAACTATATGTTTATACGTGAAATTCTGGAGGGGATGTTGGATGGCGTCACGTGGGGAAGTAATGATGCATGTGTAATGCCAAACCAGCAGAGGGAGCCCTCACCCGAGTACTGATCGTGCTCCACTCCCTCTGCTTCTCTAGTCATTTCCTGTTTGTAGCATTTATAAGCATGCTAGCCTTTTGGGTCTGTGTGAAGTATTGCCAGTATTCCTGCCTTACCAAGTGTTTCTCTAGTATCCTGTTTGCCTGTTCTGTGTATGATTCTGCCTCTTGACCTGACTACGAACATTCTGGATTTTCCCCTCTGCTTTGACTGCCTGACTAACTCAATGTTTGTGTTTGGACCTTTTGCTTGCCTACTCGTCTTTGTCTGTTGGATTAACCCTGTGTATGTCGACGGATCATACCGGACGGATTTGGACCTTTTGCTTGCCTACTCGTCTTTGTCTGTTGGATTAACCCTGTGTATGTAGACTCCGCTACCCCGGCTGCTCTATCTCACAATTTCTCTTTCTCTCACACCCCAAGGCAAGTTGGCCGGGGTGGGGGCACTGGTCTGCTCATTTCAAACAATTGGAAATACTCAACCCACTCTCCCCTAGGCAATCACAACTCATTTGAATCTCATGCGATTACTGTAACGGCCCCTATAAAACTCCAGATAGTAGTAATCTACCGTCCCCCTGTCCAAATTCTACACACCTTCCTAGAGGAGCTGGACGGCCTGCTGTCCTCTTTCATGGAGGATGGCACTCCACTCTTAGTCTTTGGCGATTTCAACATTCACCTAGACAGGCCTTATGCTACAGACTTCCATTCACTCCTAGCTTCATTCGATCTCAAACGCCTTACCACTACTAGCACGCACAAATCAGGAAACCAACTTGATTTAATTTACACACGCAACTGTACTACAGATAACATTCTGGTACAACCACTACATACCTCTGACCATTTCTTCATTACATTTACCTTACATTTTACTACCCAGGTGCCACCAGCTCCCTTACCGGTTACTTTCAGACGTAACCTACGCTCCCTTTCCCCCACCCTTCTTTCCTCTGTAGTATCCTCCTCTCTTCCCTCACCTACCCATTTCACATCTCTGGATGTGAACGCAGCTACTGACACTTTATGCTCTACCTTAACCTCTTGTCTAGACGACATTTGTCCTCTCTCCTCCAGGCCAGCACGGGCTGCCCCTTCTAACCCCTGGTTATCCGATGTTCTTCGTGAGCATCGGACCAAACTCAGAGCGGCAGAGAGAAAATGGCGCAAATCAAACGATCCATCGTACCTGACCAGGTATCAGTCTTTGCTTTCGTCTTTCTCTACTGAAGTCCACACTGCCAAAGCCTCACACTTCCAGAACAAGATCAACAGTGCTCCTGACATGCGTGATCTCTTCAGAACATTTAATTCTCTCCTCTGTCCCCCTCCACCACCGCCCACCACTTCTATAACAGCTGACGACTTTGCCACTTTTTTCACCGACAAAACTAGGACAATCGGAAACCAGTTCTCAACTCCACACACACAGGACCTCCAACCAACCACATCCACTGCTCAAACTCCCATCTTCTCCTTCTGTCCCCTCACCGAGGCGGAAGTATCCAAACTTCTCCTCTCCTGCCATCCTACAACATGTCCTCTTGACCCAATCCCCTCTCACCTTCTCCAAGCAATCTCTCCCACACTCTTACCGGCACTCACACACATTATCAACACATCTCTCCGCACTGGCATCTTCCCCACAGCGTTCAAGCAGGCCCGGGTAACCCCACTGCTCAAAAAACCTACATTAAACACTTCTCTTTTAGAAAACTACAGACCTGTCTCTCTCCTTCCATTCGTAGCGAAAACACTCGAACGAGCTGTCTTCAACCAGCTCTCACTGTTTCTTTCACAGTACAACAAACTGGATGCTAAACAGTCAGGTTTCAGGAGTGGCCATTCAACAGAGACTGCGCTACTCTCTGTCACTGAAGCCCTGCGAGTCGCAAAGGCCGATTCCAAATCATCAGTCCTCATTCTGCTTGATCTTTCTGCTGCTTTTGACACTGTCAATCATCAGATCCTCCTGTCCACCCTCTCATCGCTGGGCATCACTGGGATTCCACTTCGCTGGTTTGAATCCTATCTCACCGGTAGGTCCTTCAGGGTGGCCTGGGGTGGGGAGGTATCCAAAGCACATCAACTGGTCACTGGGGTTCCTCAGGGATCGGTTCTTGGACCCCTCCTCTTCTCAACATACACTACATCACTGGGACCCATCATACAGGCACATGGCTTCTCCTACCATTGCTACGCCGATGACACACAGCTCTATCTCTCTTTTCAACCAGATGATCCAACGGTAGCTGCACGGATCTCAGGCTGCCTGGCGGACATCTCGGCATGGATGAAAGAACATCACCTACAGCTCAACCTGGCAAAGACTGAGCTTCTTGTCATCCCTGCCACTCCGACTCTACAGCATGACTTCTCGATTCAATTAGGCACATCATTAATTACCCCATCAACATCGGTCAGAAATCTTGGTGTAATCTTTGATGACCAGCTGACCTTCAAAGAGCACATTGCAAAGACTGCTCGATCTTGCAGGTTTGCGCTATACAACATCAGAAAAATCAGGCCCTTCCTGACAGAGCATGCTGCGCAACTTCTTGTCCAGGCCCTTGTCGTTTCTAGGCTGGACTACTGCAATGCCCTTCTGGCTGGTCTTCCATCAAACACAATCAAACCTCTGCAAACGATTCAGAATGCAGCGGCACGACTGGTCTTCAATGAGCCCAAGAGAACCCATGTTACACCTCTCTTCATCTCACTGCACTGGCTACCAGTGGCAGCTCGCATCAAGTTCAAGACACTGATGCTTGCATACAGAACGACCACAGGCTCAGCACCCTACTACTTCCACTCACTATTACAAATCTACATCCCCTCTAGAAGTCTAAGATCTGCTAGTGAGCGACGCCTTGTGGTACCATCACAGAGAGGCTCAAAATCACTCTCCAGAACATTCTCGTTCACCATTCCTGGCTGGTGGAATAATCTTCCCACCCCTATCCGCAATGCTGGATCCCTGTCAATCTTCAAGCAACAACTGAAGACTCATCTCTTTCGGCACTACTTGACTTCATCCTAAACTTGTTAAAAAAAAAACAAAAAAAACTTTCCCCTTATCTTTCTCTCCTTCCCTTGCTAGCTTGTATTTATTTGAACAATGACTGAGACTTGGTGTTAATAGCACTTGCTCTGTCTGATTGCCTCTTCAAGATGAATCGCTTTATGTACTCCCCAATTGTAAGTCGCTTTGGATAAAAGCGTCTGCCAAATGACTAAATGTAAATGTAAATGTAAATGGATCAGACTGTTATGCTGGTATTGACCCCTTGCCTGAACTCACGTTTCTGTCTGCTGAAATTCTACTTGATAAACTTCTGCTAATGGATTCTAACTCGGTCTCAGCGGCCTCATTACAGCATGCCATTAATCGATCTACTATAACATGTAAAACGGGAACATGAAAGGATTATTATAAAAGCAACTCATGTAAACACCTTAATCATAATATTGTCTTATTCAGAATAAGGTAAATAATTAGATTAGTGATGTCCATGTAAACATAGTCAGTGTCTTCAAAGTTGGAGCTAAACTCTGCAGGAAAGTGAGTTTAATGAGCCAGATTGAGGATCCCTGATATTTTACCTTCATTATTAATTTAACATCTAGTTCAACCTGAAAATAAGGACACATGCAGCGTAGTGTCATAAAGTGCCTGTCTGAAAAGCCATAGAAACTGAACTGTAGACAAAGCAGTATAATTTAACAATAATTTAATCGAATAAATTCTCATAATAATGACTTAACATATCATAATTAGGTATTTTGGGGCTACACTATATATGATCCTTAAATATAGTATTTGAATATGTCCTCAAATGATTTTTGTTCTAAATATGCCTGATTTTTATTTATTGCTATAAAAACCCCTTTCTGTCTTTGACTCATATACTAATTGACACATTCAAGCATCTACATCTGTCTATCATAAAAAACAAATGCTAATTACCAAATTTGTGTCTAATTCTAACATTATTCTGTTTCTTTATTAAAATAACAGCAGATATCTAGGAGGAATAAACATTTGAAAGTATAAAGTCAGAAAAAAATGCACATGTTTGTATCAAACAACCCTCAGTCTGTTGACAATGAAATGAGCTTTAAATTATCATTTTCAGGAGATCTGAAGACATCAGCATAATAAATGAGGTGAAAACAGGAACTATTGACATGAAATAAAGAGTGTTTTCAGCAGCTGTTAATATTGATGAGCCTCAGACGATCAACACTCATTCAACAAGACATTCAGGATCATCAGCAGATCATCTCACTTTATTCTGAGTGTTTGCTGATAGAAACTGATTATAAGAGTCAGGATATAAGATAAAAGCCTATAAAACATGCTCTACTGAAAGATAATACTGTTATTATCACAATATGACATGAAACATCAATAATAACACAACAATAACACAAACACTAATGACACTCATCTTCATCAACCACTACAGGTTACAGTAGTCCATATGAATCTAAATATAGTCTGCGTTTATGATAACTATACATTCATTTCAATAATCAACTTAGATCAAAGAAGACAAAGATCAGAAACCTTTTAAAATAAAGCGGCACAAGGAATATTTATTGTTTCCATTGTCAAACTTTACTCATATTTATCTATATTAACATAGATTTAAAATGTCTCACGTGGCTCATTATAGGCTCAGCGTAAAGTATTTAGCAGTTTCTGTTCCAGTATATTTTAACAATGTAAAGTAACAAATTTGATCCGTCAAAGATGTCAGAAGAGTAGAAATAAAATCACAGCAGAAACACTTGAGATAGATTCTTCAATGAAGCTCCTCCCACAAGAATCACATCATCAGTGAAGCTCCTCCCACAAGAATCACATCATCAGTGAAGCTCCGCCCACAAGAATCACATCATCAGTGAAGCTCTGCCCACAGTAATTTACAGCTTTGATGTAGAGGCTAATTTCTAGGGAGAAAGTAGTATTGTAGCAGTAATGAAGTACTCGCTTCTCAGCAAAGCTCTGTTGTTGTAGATCATTAAATCGTGATGTTGTCTCAGAAGTCTGTCTGAAGTCTCTTTCGGAGGAACAAACGCTGTCTGTAAAGTCATTGTCTGATAAAGGAGCGAGTCATAAAGCTTTCGGACGCAGCTGCAGCGTCGAGTCTGAGGAGAGGTCAGTAATTCACGCTGTTTCACATAGAAACACAAACATGAGACACATTTTCCATGTTTGGACTGATAATGTGCTGTTACTGAATGTCTCGTGATCACTGAGTGTAATGATTGCTGCTAACGCTTCTCTTCTCTTTATTGATTTATCTTTGGCAGATCAGATTTGTTATAGTCGCTTTTAAACTTAGTTTTAGCTTCTGCCTTATCAGTAAAGTCTTACTTATTTAATGTTTTCTGTTCTCATGTCAGATACAGGTGCATCTCAATAAATTAGAATGTCGTGAAAAAGTACATTTTTTCTTGTAACTTATTTCAAAAAGTGAAACTTTCATTTATTTTAGATTCATTGCATGTAAAGTAAAACATTTCAAAAGTTTTTTTTGTTTTAATTTTGATGATTAGATCTTACAGCTCATGAAAGTCAAAAATCAGTATCTCAAAATATTAGAATATTTACATTTGAGTTTCATTAAATGACCATCCATACAGTATAAATTCTGGGTATCTCTTGTTCTTTGAAACCACAATAATGGAGAAGACTGCTGACTTGGCAATGATCCAGAAGACGAACATTGACACCCTCCATAAAGAGGGTAAGTCACAGAGGGTCATTACTGAAAGGTGTGGCTGTTTACAGAGTGCTGTATCAAAGCATATTAAATGCAAAGTTGACTGGAAGGAAGAATTTGGGTAGGAAAAGGTGCACAAGCAACAGGGATGACCACAAGCTTGAGAATACAGTCAAGCAAAGCTGATTCAAACACTTGGGAGAGCTTCACAAGGAGTGGACTGAAGCTGGAGTCAGTGCATCAAGAGTCACCACGCTCAGACGTCTTCAGGAAAAGGGCTACCAAGCCACTTCTGAACCAGAGACAATGTCAGAAGCATCTTACCTGGGCTGTGGAGAAAAAGAACTGGACTGTTGCTCAGTGGTCCAAAGTCCTCTTTTCAGATGAAAGTAAATTTTGCATTTCATTTGGAAACAAGGTCCCAGAGTCTGGAGGAAGAGTGGAGAGGCACAGAATCCATGTTGCTTGAAGTCCAGTGTGAAGTTTCCACAGTCAGTGATGATTTGGGCTGCCATGTCATCTGCTGGTGTTGGTCCACTGTGTTTTCTGAAGTCCACAGTCAACGCAGCCATCTACCAGGAAATTTTAGAGCACTTCATACTTCCTTCTGCTGACAAGCTTTATGGAGATGCTGATTTCATTTTCCAGCAGGACTTGGCACCTGCCCACACTGCCAAAGGTACCAAAAGCTGGTTCAATGACCATGGTGTTGACCTGACCTGAACCCCATTGAGAATCATAGAGAATCATAGAGAATCATAGAGAGATGAGAGACACCAGACCCAACAATGCAGACGAGCTGAAGGCCACTGTCAAAGAAACCTGGGCTTCATACCACCTCAGCAGTGCCACAAACTGATCACCTCCATGCCACGCCGAATTGAGGCAGTAATTAAAGCAAAAGGAGCCCCTACCAAGTATTGAGTACATATACAGTAAATTAACATATTTTCCAGAAGGTCAACAATTCACTAAAAATGTTTTTTTTATTGGTCTTATGAAGTATTCTAATTTGTTGAGATAGTAAATTGGTGGGTTTTTGTTAAATGTGAGCCTAAATCATCACAATTAAAAGAACCAAAGACTTAAACTACTTCATTCTGTGTGCATTGAATTTATTTAATACACGAGTTTCACAATTTGAGTTGAATTACTGAAATAAATGAACTTTTCCATGACGTTCTAATTTATTGAGATGCACCTGTATAGCAAACTGAATTAATTTGATAAACACTCATCCACCCATGAGAGAATCTGTCATCGCAAAATCTCTCCCTCATTAAAGGTAAACAGGTTTTAATGGATTGCATCACCTCTAAATGCACAAAAAGTCGTTAAACCACGTGTCATAATATGAATGCAGTTTGTAAAAATTTTCCGTCATCTCAAACAATACAAGCCACCACCGTTGAGCCTTGAGCAAGGTGTTTCCATGTTGCTTTAGGGTGACTTTCTCTGTAATAAATGTGCGTTTAAAATAGTTTTGGAATCATTGCTTTGTAATGCAGCAGCAGAAGTACCACTGTGTCGTGCCAACATTTTTACATTCCTTCACCTCGACTCTCTGTGTCATGTGACAGAGAAACTGTCCAAGTATAAGAGCTTGGTTGAGCTTAAAATAATCAGAGTCACTGTGACTTCTTACACTTTATTTTGATAGTTCACTTTAGATATTCTACTAACTATAAGTAACTTTGCAACTATATGTCAACTAATTCTCATTAATTTGCAACAACATGTCTACTAACTCTCAGAGTACACTGTTAGGGTAGGTTTAGGGTTAGTAGAATAAGTTGATGTACTAGCAAAGTTTATCATAGTCAGTATGTTGTGGACCCATCAAAATTAAGTGTTAGAAGATATTAGTGTCTTTTTTCAATTGCTAACATCCCTTTGTCCAATCTGTAGTCACACTTTCAAAACTCTAAACACAATTAACACAACATCTGTCTGTTGTGACCATACCATTAACACAATTCATGTTGTTTTCACACAATATTCAGTCAATTAACACGCTTCTAAAATGCTTAAATGTTCTTTTGAGACAAGCTTACCCCAAACCAAAAATCATGGATCTTTCTTATCTTTTTTACAAATGCTTAAACACAGCATGACAGAAATGAAAACCTAATGCTCCAAACTTTAAATATAGTGCAAAGCCTCTACTTCTGCAACAAAAGCAACTTAAAAGAGCTGCTAAGAATTATTTTAATTACTAATCATTGAGAAATAGCTGATTCCAATCTTAATGAATAATTCCAAGTCTTTCCATACATGCATGCACAATAAAAGGCACTCTCTGGATTGGTTTTGTTCAAAACAATACAGTACAACACAGAGAAACAGAAAAAGAAAGAAAACGTTTGGAGGAGGGAGAGTTGGACGAGGAAAAGGACTGGTTGGACCAGGGAGAGGACGAGGTGGAACAGGACTGTCGGGTTTGGTTCAGCTACAAAATCAGACATCTAGAGACTACAGCAGACCATCAGGACTGCTGAGAGGAATATTTGTGCCCCCCAAGAGTGAGGAAAAGGGCTAAGAAAATCACGTTGGACCCCACACACCCTGCCCACTCTCTCTTTGAACTGTTGATACCAACCACCAGAACAGCCAGACACAAGAACAGTTTATAACGCAGGCTATATTCAGCCTGAACAATTGTTCATTTGTGAACTGCACACTTGTAAATAACATATCTGTACATTCATTTAAAGTTTTTTCCAATTGCTAACACACTAAAATGACATGCACAGCACAATTATTTAAACTGACACACAGAGAGCAAAACTTCTTCTCAAGTCTCCAAAAGTCTAAACACATTTTCTGCTATACACACATTTTGCATTTCAAAATGGCACTTTTTAAACACACTGAACACGGTTCTCTGCATAACACACAACAATCTGAAATAAAGTCACATGTTTGCCATTTCAAAACACTGCCATTCAAAATGACACTACATGAGCTAATTGGCCAATTACATGTGCCATCTGGCCAAACACCTCAATGGTTAATCAACATGTTAACACTTCAATCAGGATGTAAGCACTATGAAAAGACCACAGGTGAGAACCTTTTTGTGAGAACAATGGAAGACATTGCAGAGTGAGGAAGAGGAAGAGGGAGGTTGAGAATAAGAGGGGGAGGAAGAGTGAGAGGTAGGGGTAGAGCAGGTAGAGGAGTTCATGGCCAAAGAAGACAAACACTTTCAAATGAAATCAGAGCAACCTTAGTAGATCATGTCATCAACCATGGGCTGACAATGCGTGAGGCTGGACAGAGAGTGCAGCCAAACTTGAGTCGTTTTACTGTCGCCTCTGTCATCCGGATCTTTAGACTGGAGAACAGGTATGTAACCAAAATTTCATGTAGTACACATGTAGTATACCCCATGTCATAGTGTATCAGTTGGGTGACACCTGTTTACTTAGTGTATGACATCAGCCATTCATGAACTGTACAAGTTTCCTGTACAATGTACTCTACTGTGGGGGAAAATATTTAGGCTGCATTGTCCAAGCCCTATATATATTTTTATTTTTTCTAAAGGACTGAGAGACGACACCATGGTGGAGGAAGGGGCCAAATGTTCACCGGGGTACAGGAAGCTGGCATTGTAAACTTGGTTTTGGAAAATAATGAAATCAGATTAAGAGAAATTCAAAGCCACATCATCCAAGACAACACCTTATTCAACAACATTCAACGAGTCAGTCTGTCCACATTGGCTCGCATTCTCAAGCGAAACCAAATCAGAATGAAACAACTTTATAAGGTGCCGTTTGAGAGAAACTCTCAAAGAAACAAAGAGTTGAGACAAGCATATGTGGATGTAAGTACTATATTGACTGCAGTACACCACACGCAACATTGTTTCCCAGTGTACTGGATAACACCATATTGACTGATTTTTGTTCTTTGTTTTCAGGGAGTACTGGAAATGGATGCTCATGCAATCCCACATGAGTTCATCTTTATAGATGAGGCTGGGTTCAACCTAGCAAAGACCAGAAGAAGGGGGAGAAACATCATTGGCCACAGAGCCATTATAGATGTTCCTGGCCAACGTGGTGGGAACATCACAATGTGCGCTGCCATCTCCAGTATGCATGGTGTCCTCCACCGTCATGCCAACCTTGGACCATACAACACAGCCCATATTCTCACATTTCTGGACAGACTTCACAACATTCTCATACCACCAGAGCGTATGAATGATGCAGACCATCAAAGAAACCGGTATGTTGTAGTATGGGACAACGTGAGCTTTCATCGTGCAGCCCCAGTCCAAAACTGGTTTGCTGACCACCCAACATTTCTCGTGCAATACCTCCCACCATACTCACCATTTCTGAACCCCATAGAAGAGTTCTTTTCGGCATGGCGGTGGAAGGTATACGACCGGCAGCCCTTTGTGCGCATGCCTCTTGTGCAGGCCATGGAAGAGGCATGTGATGAGATTGATGTGGGTGCAATTCAGGGATGGATAAGGCACTCAAGGCGCTTCTTCCCTCGATGTCTGGCAAGGGAAGATATTGCCTGTGATGTTGACAAGGCGTTGTGGCCAGACCCGGCTGTGCGGCAAGATGCTGCCTAATTATTTTTCTTGCCTCTTTTTTTTACTGTAATATATTTTTTCTGAAATTTTCTTTTTCAGTTTACTGTTTTTTGTAAGAATATTTTTGTTCAGTCCCATGTAAATATATCTGCTGTGCATATGTTGCACTGACTTGTTTACTGTAGTGAAAAATAAAATAAAAAAAATGTTGCAACAGCATGTGTGTGTTTCTGCAAATATTTCTGTGCATGTGAACAATCTGATACATATTTTAGTATTATGGCAAAGCATACTAAAGATGGGGGTGCTTTTCATTATGCCCAACAGTGTGTAGTTGGTTAGGCAAAAATCTGGTAACATGAATGAAGTGTGTGCCATTTCATGCAAAAGTTTGATTTTGATAATGCTATGTGTAGTTTCGGTTGCAGTGCTTCATTTTGCAGGATATATGAGGTATTTTGCAGTTTGGGTGTGTGGTTTTGTGAATTGTGTTAAATATTTTGATAAAACCAGACTAGTTTGAAAAATTGTGTGTTAGCAATTGGAAAAAACTGTAAAGTTTTTTTTTTAAATCACTGACAGCAATTTCATTTTGCCAGTAAAGCCTTTACTGCTGCAATTCTGTCACTTTTCTTTTACGTTCCATAAAGTGCTGATGATCCTTCACTATGCTGTACACATACTATCTAAAACAAATCCACTCACACACACAAAAATGAACTTGCTGGCTGAATTATTATAATTGTTGTTGTCGTCATCATTGTTTTATTTTTAATGGATCTCATATTGGATGTTCTATACAGGTCGAACTGAGATAAGTAATGCAGTATAAGAAAAAGGTATTCAGCATTTTGAAATGTAGAGTTTGTATTTATTTAACAAAATGTGGTTTTGGCCAGAAAATGAACTATTTGGCTAACTGTGTGATGTAGGTGTGTCGCTGTGTTAAGAGTTGCTTGTTAGCGATTGAAAAAAACTAACTCTGATTGATGCAAAAAAGCTACAGATTACAGTTTTTCTCGATTGCTAACATACAATTCATGAAACAATTCACCATTTTCTCACATCTGTAAACACAATCTCAAAACTACACACCAACTTGTGCAAACTTCAGACCTCCAGAATCAAAGTCAAACAGTTTAGTCAAAAACATGTTCTCTTTTGTCAATCTCACATTTTGGCCTCAGATGACACACAAAGCTGTCAAATACACAGACTATATTCCTGTCTAGAGAACACTAGTGAGATCAATTCAAGACACTGTTACAAAAACCTCCTTGTGTGAATCAGGAGTCCTTTTGATAGACAATGTCTCTTACAGTATACAGCATAAATACAGGGGTGCAGATACAGTAAAATTCAGCAATGAACTTTAAACATTTTCATTACACTACAGTAAAGTTATCTTACAGTAGATGAAACGCACTCGAAGAGAAAAGTTCAAAGACCAAACAACAGAATATACAGTGAACACACACTGGAATATACTGTCAGTTACTTTACAGAAATAAATAATGAATAAATAAATAAATAATTAAATACATTCATTCATTCAGCATCCTCTGCCAATTTGCCTTACAGTATTGGTAGTATCTGTATTTGTTACACTATAGCAGTTTCTTGGTCTTCTGACAAAAGACTTCTCTGCGTCGTCTGGACAGTCGTCTCTCAGTTCTGCACAAATACAGTACATGTAAGGAATACTGGGCTATAGATCAGTTCAACAGTATATCAGTTCTGATAAAGTGTGTGTGTGTGTGTGTGTGTGTTATAGTGTGTGTGTGTGTGTATGTGTATGTGTATGTGTGTGTGTGTGTGTGTGTGTGTATGTGTATGTGTATGTGTATGTGTGTGTGTGTGTGTGTGTGTGTCTCTGTGTGTGTGTGTGTGTGTGTGTATGTGTATGTGTATGTGTGTGTGCGTATGTGTATGTGTGTGTGTGTGTGTGAGTGAGTGTGTGTGTGTGAGTGATACTTGATTTATTTTCTTCATAACAGTATCCACCCCAGCTTCAAGCACGTTCACCAGCCGGGACTTCACCACCCTGTTAGATGCCACAAATACAGCATGTCACCTTTAATACACTACACTTTAACAAGTCAAGCTTGTAAAATCCATACAAACACATGCTAATCTGATAATGTTTTAAATACAGCATGATATCTAGGTATAGTGAGGTCTTAGCCAGAAGCTGACTGAAGAACTACATGGGTTTGCTGTAGACTGGAGGAGCTCCTGAAGATAGTATGACTCCACTTCTCTGTAATAAACCAGTCACAGGAATAAATCAAGTTATGATGTGGACGGTGGATTTGTAAGGCCATTATGTTCAACACACAAACATATCTTTGACCAGCAACACTAGAGTTGTCTACTCTCAGTGAACACATGCTTACTTCCAGATGTCCTCCACGCTCTCATTGTTTAAGATCTCACGGTGAATCCTCATATACCTGTAGAGGAAAAGCACATTCCTGGATAATATATTAGTCATGGGTTTCAGAGAAGTAAACGAGATCCTTTACTGTCTTGAGAATGTGTAAAGATAGTAAAGCTCTTACGGAGAGATAAACCTGTCAAAGACCTCCTGGATCGTTGCCCCAAATCTACCACCAGCCTTTAACCTAAGACATCAGTTTGTTCTTTATCTATCAAGTTTGCCC
Source organism: Schizothorax lantsangensis (assembly GCA_027422415.1). Lineage (NCBI taxonomy): Eukaryota > Metazoa > Chordata > Actinopteri > Cypriniformes > Cyprinidae > Schizothorax > Schizothorax lantsangensis. The sequence continues at coordinate 206,859 of JAPDDO010000108.1, forward strand.
TGTTCACACCAATAACTATAACTATAACTTTGTCTATAAGTTTATAACAATTATTCTAATCAAAGAGAATTGAGAAGTTCACATCATAACTATAACAATAGAGACACAGAGGAAATATACTGGTCTAAAGTATTATTTTGTCTTCTTGGAATGTCTTTAAAAGACTATTAATATTCAGTAATAACTAAGTTAAGCTGGATAATGACACTAACTTTACAACATCCACGCTGTTATTGAACTGAATCAACACTGAACAAGCACTTAAACTGATAAATCACACGATTGTCTTCTGTATCGCTGCTTCAGCTCGAACTGAATCTGTTTCATTATTAACTTTACAACATTTCCCTGTTTATTAAAATGAGAAACTGCTTTGAAACAATCTGTATTATACAAACTGCTATATGTAAGTAAACGTGACAAAATAAATAAATGTGAAATAAGTAAATAAGTTCTTAAGAGAAGTACTAATAAAATAAGATCTTGAAACAGAATAAGAGTAATTCACACCAATCCTTCTGTTCAAAGTTTGTGGATCTTCTTGAACATAAATGTTTGAATATTTTCTGAAACTTGATCTAAACTGACCTGATGACTGACTTCATAACTAATGAATTGTTGTTTTTGAACTAAACTGAATCAACGCTGAATTAAATTGTTAAATAATGACACTATTGTCTTTTTAGAGCTGATTTACAGCTGAAATTACTTGTTTCAAGCAGCTTTGAAACAATCTGTGTTGTATAAAGTGTTATATAAATAAATGTGACTTCATAAATGTAAAAAATTATCTTCTGTAGCTTCTTAAGAGCAAAAAAAGAGAAGATTTTTACACAAAATAAGCACAATTCACACTGATCATACAGTTAATAGGTTTCCAACCCCATGTTGAGTTCCTGAACACTAATGAATGTTTGAATATTCATTGATATTCATTTAAACTTGTTCACATAACTAATGAACTTTGCAACATTCACATTGTTATTGAACTGATCTGAATCAACACTGAACTCAATTAAGCTGAATAATGACACTGTTGTCTGTTTAGAGCTGCTTTACAGCTAAATGTGTTTCAGAAACGAAGAACACTGCAGCTTTACTGGTATTTTCTTGTGTATTACTGTCAATACTGCTATAGAAATAAATGTGACTTGACTTGAATGTCTGCACCTTATAGTATGAGTCCTCAGTGTAAAAAGATGGATCTCAAAATCATACAGTCACTGTTGGAAGGGGTTCAAATATGCAGAAGATGCTGAAAAACCAAAGAATGAGCTGAACCCAGAAGACTTTCTGAAGAACTGGAGGCAGTTTAAATGCTCAGGACTCATTAACAACTATCACAAAACATCCACATTACAACACAACGTGTGAAGAATGAAGTGTATGTATTTGAATGTTAGTGAATGGTGTTCATGACTTGAGCTCAGAATAAACAGTGTTGTTATGATCCTACAGGAGTATAATCTTACTGTGGCAATATAACTGAATTATTCTGCTCTCTCCAGCACTCTCACTATTTCTCAGTGCTTTTTCAGCAAACTCTCTGAAGGTTTTCATGGATCCTTGGATAGAAATCCTGTGAAAACACAGAAAAAGGTTATGATCAGGCAACGGCTAAACCAAGAATTTAATAGTAGTACATAATCCATACCTTGATTTTCTGAACTGATCATCTCTCACTAATTTCTGGCTTTCTCCAGGAGGTCTATAAAGACTACAGTCCCAGAGTTGAGGATTTGTTGTTTTAAGTCATCATATGATAGTTCAGCGCTCTGCACACCTTCAAAAAATACAGCGTCAGAGAAACAGAGCGAGTAATAGCTAAAATACAAACACATTTGGTCCAGAACTACTGCTTTTGTCTAATAAAATGTAGTTTCTGATTAAATATTGGACCACAAAGACAGGATTGTTTTACTATATCACAGCAGCAGAGAAATGCAGTTAAACTTAAGGTGGACAACATCTTATTCATGTCTGTTTGATGCTGAAAGAGAGGAAAAAAGAGAAGACTAAACACTACACATGCCATTAAGGATTCAGAAAACCATAATAAACTGAATATTATTGAGCACAGAAGCGATAAACACTTACTCTTTGAGGCTGTGTGTCGATGAAATATCCCTCAGCTGTTCACAGCAGAGTAAATGTGTGTGTATTTCAACAGATGAGTATCATAGCAGGACTAAACACACATTTATCTCTTCATATTTCAGTGTTTTCTCCATTACTGATGCTGTCATTTCAGATCAACTTTCCAGAGAGAGGAGCCTCTCCTTATTATTAATAATGTGCATGTGATTAAAATCATAACATATTTAGATGAGATTAGCATGAACAACATGATGTTGCATGATCTATTATATTATTACAGACAACAAAATTAAACTTTTCAGAATTAGACATAAAAATGCTTGATATAAAATATATTAAATACTGTCAATGTAGAATCTTATATAACTAATAAAAAATGAAATATAAAAGCAAATTGAATGATTCTAGGCAATCAGCATATAGGCTGATGATGAATAAATATAAATGAAATGTAAATCTAATTCATTAAATAACTTGATTATTAAAGTAAAGCAATTATTAAACAATAATAAACCTTCATAATAAAATAGCTTTTCGCTCACCCACAAATCCACCGTTACTGAAGTTATTAAAACAATATTCAGCATAATATAACTTTGATCAACAGACGTTTGAATAAATAAATAAATCTTACAAATGCTCAGATAAAAGCTGAAACAATATTTCTAAAAACATTTTAAAAGGTCGAATCAAAGGCCCTTTTCTTTCTTTGAATGCCATGCTGTAATAACATATACAGGAGTCAGTTTTGATTTCATATTCACTTATAATATTTACAACAAAAACACATTTCAAGATTGTACTTTATTATTTGTGTTTCTTTATTACATACAGAACATCATAAATAAAATAAATAGTGCGTAGAAACATTTAACAGATTTATAAACTCCCTGAGATTCACTCTGAGTTAAATCATATGGTTTTAAATATTTCCATAAATACTTGTGATTTTTCTCATATGTGTCCCTGCAGCACAAAAGCAGTCATCAGTAACACAGATATATTTGTAGCAATAGACAACAATACATTGTATGAGTCAAAATTATACATTTCTCTTTTATGACAAAAATCATTAGGATATTAAGATCATGTTCCATGAAGATATTTAGTACATTTCCTACCATAAATATATCAAAACTTCAATAGCTTTATTGTTGAATGAATGAGCATCTGAACGAATCGTTTGACTCAATGACTCGCTCATTAAAGACTCATTAACCACCTACTGGTGCTTTACAGTTATATTTAAAACTACCTTTACTTTGCATGTTTTCAAACATATAATATATATATATATATATAGTAATGTAAAACAGCAAGCTCATAACCTGTTATAATGTTGTGGTCTAAATGCATTGCTGCTATATTTCAGCTTGTGTAAATGCATCTAATGTCACTTCAGCTGCTTCTGGTTCTTCTGCAGTTGAAAGATTGTTTTTGTTACTGATTTCATATGATTGGTAACAGCCCTATAGTGTCTGATTATATTCAGTGACATTTTTAATACAATGTAAGAATTTGATATAAATAATCATGCATTTAATACGGTTAGGGAGAAATGCCCTTTAAATAGACAGCAAAAATGACCTGGAAATCAATTTAAATACATTTTAGTATGCAGTAACTTTACATTAATATTCAGTCATTTAGAGAACGCTTTTATCCAAATGAGGATATTAGAAGCAATCAAAATCAACAAAAGAGCAATGATGAAGTGCTATAACAATCTCAGTTAGCTTAACACAGTACACTAGCAAGTTATTATAATTATATAATAAATAAAAATAAATCAGATAGAATAGAATAAAGAATAGAGCAAGCTAGTGTTAGAGGCCTTTTAGCTTTTGTTAACTGTATAATAAATAAAAACAACACAAATAGATAGAATACAAACAGATTAGAAAAGCTAGAGTTATTTATTTTATTATTTTAAGTCAAACGTAATTTCCCAACAACACAATTATGACCGGTGGAAATGCTGAGCGGCTGGTAATTTTGGAAAACCACTTGGAAAAAAAAGCCAAGTTTTTTTCACCCTTTTTTTCATCACAGTCCAGAGTGATTCAGTGTTTGAGTCCAGAGGAAGTGTCCAGCGGTACATACTCCAGATCAGTGGGTGGCGGTAATGAACCCGGAAGCTGTTCGCCAACAACAACAAAGAAGAAGAAGAAGAAGAAGCACACACTGCCCATCTCTAACAGTGAAGGAAGTTTTATTTTCCCTGAAGACTTCGGGTTCAACGAACAAAACCTCGCTGTTTCAGCTTGAAATAAGTATTTTAAGAAGTTGAGCATATAACGCTATTCAGGTGAGTTCAGATATTATTAGTTCTGTCTCGATGTTATTTTCTGTAACTGTTAGTGTAGTTCAGATCACATCGGTCTGTGTACAAAACTAAAACTGAACACATATGAAGGAGATAAAACACAGTTTCTGCTGTTTAAACATCACATAAGAAAGAGAAACCTACTCTGAGATATCTGAGTGATTGTGAAAGTGAAAGTAAGTTTACTGGTTCACAGATGAAGACAGTAAATATGGAGTAAAAGTATATTTACATCGTCTATCAAACTGTATTCAGCAGCATCGAACCTTAAATGGGATATAATGCACCATATTTAACTTTTCAAGAGTAAAGATGATACTGTGGTAGACTTTATAAAACTAAAAGACACAAAGAAAGATATGATCTTCACATGACAAGCGACAAAACACCATTTGAGCTCAACATGTTTTAAGAGGAGGCTGTAATAATGAATATGTGAGGTATTAATAAAACAAGCATGATTTAACGAGTTCACCTTCACTGTATGGACAAAATAAGATGTGTTTCATCGTATCTTCTGTTATGCTCCAGAGAAGAAAGAGTCGTACAGGTTTGGAGTGACATGAAGGTGAGTAAATGATCATTTCTGGATGGACTGCTTATGTCTCTAATCACTGCTGGTTAAGATTCACTTCAGATATAAATATTAGTCTTTTATTATTTGCAGAAACAGTCATGAGAGCAGATAATGTGCTGCTGCTGTTCACTTTCTGTCAAGCTGATGATGGTAAGAGAATATATTCTTCTCAGACTCTGAACAATTCACTTTCTCTGAAGATAATTCATTGATAACACGACTGCTGTCTGTGATGAAGAGCTGTAGACTGTGTTTGGAAGCGGTCATTGTTTATAATGATGCTAATGTTGCAGAAGTGACACACTTCAACTTTAAAATGATTGATTTTTTGATGTGTAAAATGACAGAAATCAGTTTTGTTTTGATGTATTAAACTGATTAATATGTTGTTATTTTTCAGATATCAGTGTAATCTGTGATGATGTGACTGGATCTGTGGGGAAAGAAGTAAATCTCACCTGCAGCGTCTCTCTGCAGATCACTGACTGCTGCATTGTAATGTTAAAATACTATGAGAGCTTTGAAGACTCAGTAATCTGTAAGAACTGGTTTCCTCGTGACTCGTGTGAACAGAGAAACAGCTTCACATGTCACTACACACAACTACAGCAACGACACAATTCAGATTATTTGTGCAAACACAATGTGGAATAAAGACAGCAGAATTCATTGTGGACTTAACAGGTAACTATTTTAATTTATAATCCACTAAATCTTTGGACATTTATGTTTAATCTAGTAACAGTGGTTTAAAATCTGTTAACAGAGATCTTGAAACATGAAGCTGATCCTGAAGCTCCCGGCGAGATACTTGAAGCTGATCCTGAGAAAGGTATTGTACTCTATTATAGTTCATGATTATTGAGTACAAATTCAGCGTACTTCAAAAACACAGAAAGATGCTGTATAACAATATAGCAATAATACAATATTGTTATATAATGTTAATACAGGTATTTTTACCATGTTTAAATATAATTATTGATACTGTTCTGAATTACTATAAAATACAAACTGCTCTTGTCAGAAATACTCTTAAATCAACTGAACCTGCAGAAATACATGACTGCAGTGAATACACTGGATGCTTAAAGCTCCAATAAATGATTATTAATAATGGGAGATCTACATATCCTGATGTTTAGATTGTATATTAATAAATTCTACAAATTCTAACCGCAGCAGAAGTATATTGTGACGTCTGTGTGAGAAGTTCAATAGGATAAAACATGCTCAAGGATGTTTTATGATTTAAACTATGTTAAAACAGTGATTGAATCTGCCTATAGACTAATTATACTATAAATAATATCAATCAGGTCATGGAGCTGAGGTCATCGCCATCATTGGTGTAAGCTGTTTCATCTTCATCATCATCTTCATCGGTAGTATAGTAATAATTTGTGTGAAGAGGCTCAAAAACAGCAACGCTTCTGGATCACAGAACAGATATGAAAGAGGTGCTTCTGAAGAACAAACAGTGATGACGACAAATATTTAGAAACACTACGAAAACAGAGAGTTGATTAAATCTGCATATGAGCATCATAGACGTGATAATGTCCAGTTTAACTAAAAATGTTGAGCTGAAAAACTCATCAATGATTGATCAATATATTGATCAGACCAATCAATCAGCCAATATTTGGCTATCTTGAGATGATCTGCATCAGATAATAATCCTGCCCTTGTATTTTCAAAGACTTCAGTGTAAATATTGTGTAAACTGTGTTTTTTTTAGCAGTTTTGAGTATCATATAGCTGCATTGCTCTGACCTATTGTTTTTACGCTCGCTTTATAATTGTATTTATTTACTAAATTGCTATGAAATTAATAAAGTGTCATGGTACTCTAAAGATTACCTGAAATCTATATTTATCTTTTTTTTTAATAAACTTTGTCATCAGGGAAGAGTAAGTTATAGCAATGAAAATGGTTTAAAGGTGATTTGTGGTGAATGAAGTCTGTTCTGCAGTCAGATGATTATAATGCTATGAGAGCGTGTCCTGATGAGATCAAATCAACATCAATATCTCATGAAAATATTGTATAAGCAGCACCTGAATGAGCACAAACACATCTTGTGTTTAGTTCTGAGATTAATATATGCATCGTTTTGTTGATGGAGTGTCTTTTGATGAGGATTGTTGCTTGTTTATTATTATAAATGAGAGCAAAACTGATATTGTTATGAACTGAAAGAGAAGAAAACACTAATGTTTTGTTGAGTATTTGTTTCTTTGAAGTTTCTGTATTCTTTAACGTTGGTCCTGCTCTTTTGGCTCATGTGCTTTGAAAGTCTTTTAGTTTTAGTTTTCATTTTATTCAAATAAAAAATTAAAAAATCGTCCCAACATTTCCAGAATTCAGGTTGTAAATACCTTGTTTGGCATTGTTTTAGACGGATAGTCAATGCCAGTGTTTTATTTATACTTCCTCTACAACTTTTGAACAAAATGTTTTAAATGCAATTATTTTAGAAATTCTCAACATTTAGGAATGTAATTACATCACTCTTCATCAAAAAACATTTTTATTCCAATAATTCTTCATGATCTCATCGCTGTTCTCTAAATCAGGTTTTTGTTTGTTTGTTTGTTTTACTTTTTGGAGCTAAGGACCTTTATGAGGGTTTCCTTGAAAAATTTTCTTCCCTGTGATTATAACAGTGTTTTAGGCTAAAGTTAATGTGGGTGGGAGTAATGAACATAATATGATTGTTTGATTGGTGCAAATGGTCCTCATTGTATATGTACTGCTTAAGTTTTGCTGGTGCAGCTTTTCCATATTTTCCAGAAAGTTGCACCAGGTCAGGAAAAAACACATAAGTTGCATCGGTGTATACGTCACATTTTACTATCACTCCCAGAATTAATGTAAATACTCATAAATAAATTAAATGTTAAGAAACTTAAACATTACTAGCTATACTATAAACATGTATTTTACTTACCCTATCTATCTATTTATATATATATATAATTCAATTAAATTTAGCAGACACTTTTATCCAAAGCGACTTGCAAATGAGGACAATGGAAGCAATCAAAACCAACAAAAGATCAATGATATGCAAGTGCTATAACAATCTCAGTTAGCTTAACGTAGTACATGTAGCAAGGGTTTTTTATATTTATTATATAATTAATAAAAAGAAAACATATAGAATAGAACAAGCTAGTGTTAGAGGCCTTTTTTGTTTTTGTTAATTGTATAATAATTAAAAAGAAAAGAAATAGATAGAATACAAAAATAATAGAGAAGCTAGTGTTAGTTTTATTTTTTTAAGGAAATAAGCAGATGGTAAATGAATAGAGTGCAAGTCTAAAAGTGGCAAGTTTTTTTTTAAAGAATATAATTAGAATAGAATAGGTATCTTATTGCTATGTGCATGCAGATTATACATGTGTGTATATCACCGTAATTACACACACACACACCGGTTTTCAATGATCTCCTTATGGCCACTGACTCATGTAATTATTTTAGACCTTTCCTCTGCTTTTGACACAATCTCTCACAGTATTTTAATCTCACGACTCTCTGCTCTTGGTATTTCTGGAACTGCCCTATCTTGGTTCATTTCTTACCTGTTTGACCGTCAGCATTACATCGCTGTCCGCAAGGCTAAGTCCTCCACTGCCCCTGTCTCTCACGGTGTTCCTCAGGGTTCTGTTCTTGGGCCTTTTCTCTTCATCATCTACATGCTTCCTTTAGGTAACGTTATCCGTCATCATGGCTTCAACTTCCATTGCTATGCAGACGTTAATTCCAAGGCAGCGACTGGTCAGCTGGTAAATACATGGCACAACTCAGCATCATTTGGTGGATGGGTGTTTTGTTTCTCTGCCCCCTCACTCTGGAATTATATTCCCAAACACATTTGTGATCTCTCATCATTATATGATTTCAAAACCCACCTTTAAACATATATTTCCTTTCTCGTTTCTCTGATCTCTGACTGTATGATCTGATTCACATCATGTGTTTTATGTTTATCTGTCTACTCTCATTTTTTTCTCAAATAAAGAAACTCTAACTCTCTTTTTAAAAAAAAAAAAAAAAAATTATGATATTGTAAAGCGAACTAAGCTATAAAATATCCAAAGAGCACCGGTGATCACGTGAAGAGACCAGTGCCCCCTGTTGTTTTGTATTACTTTTGCTGTATGTTGCTGTCCTTTGCTGTCATTGATCTTTTGTGTTTTATCCAAGGTTTTATGTTTATTTTAATGTTTCAATGCAAGTTCATCTTGAATACAGTTTGTTAAGATGTAACCTGCAGAAATCCTGATGTTCCTGTCTGACTTGTTTAAACACAGTCACGTGATCATAAACTCCTCCCTCTTACAGCTCTTACCAGGAAGAGACTGACGTGTTATTTCTGCTTTCTGTCACACTGACTCTCTTCTCTACTGACAAAAGCAATAAAGAATCAGCCATCAGTGAAGAACCAAGAGAAACACTTTACAGAAGGATCTTTGTGAAGTTTGTTTCTGAATAGATAGTAGATCTTTGTGATTCTCGTGGTGATTCATTGTTTAAACTGTTGTTCAGAAAGTGAAAGTAAAGTTTAGATCGCTGGAGCTCAAAGACTGAAAATGGCTTCACTATCTGAAGATGATTTTTCTTGTCCTGTATGTCATGAAATCTTCAAGAATCCTGTTCTTTTATCATGTAGTCACAGTTTCTGTAAAGAGTGTCTTCAACAGTTCTGGAGAACCAAGAAAACTCAGGAGTGTCCCGTCTGCAGGAGAAGATCCTCAAGAGACGTACCTCCATATAATCTTGTGTTAAAAAACTTGTGTGAGTCGTTCCTGAAGCAGAGAAATGAGAGGCGTTCATCAGGATCTGAGGAGATCTGCAGTTTACACAGAGAGAAACTCAAACTCTTCTGTCTGGAGGACAAACAGCCGGTCTGTGTAGTGTGTATGAATTCACAAAAACATGACAATCATAAATTCAGACCCATTGATGAAGTGGTTTCATCATATAAGGTAAGAGAAACGTCTTTTAGCCAACTTCATGTTGTTATAAAGTCCTGTTTAAGTGTTGATTAGATTGATCAGAGCTGGTGGTGTTTAGTTCAGCTGAACTCCATTATCAATAAAGTTTCATAGATTTGGGGAATTAATAACTACGGGGGCGAATACCTTTTCACACAGGCCCAGTTGATATTGGATAACTTTTTTGCTTCAATAAATAACATTGTCATTTACAAATTTCTGAATTAATTTAGTATGAGATGTCCATAAAAACAGAAGAAATCAGGATGGGTGCAAATACTTTTGCACTGCATTATATGATCATATCACTGTATCATCTTCTCTTGTTTTTTCACTGTAATCAGTTTTTTTGTGTATTTTTATTTTGTTTAATTCTAGGAGGAGCTCAATACAGCACTGAAATCATTACAAAAGAAGCTTCAACACAATGAAAAAATAAAAGGAGAGTTTGAGAAAACAGTTCAACACATCAAGGTGAGCAAACAGAATCCAGAGTCATCTTCATTACAGCTGTAGATCACTATATAGAGTTATGATCTGATATATTTAATATAATGGATTCCAGATTATTATTTTTGTAAATGACGAGCAGCAATCTGCTTCTGGATCCGTTATATGTTGGTATCTGAGTTTATCTCCGATATGAATGATGTGATCGATGAGCGGCTTCCAAATCTTCATTACTTATCTTGCTGGATATGTCCGCTGCTTTTGACATGGTTAACCACCAGATCCTCCTGTCAACCCTATTGGTAAAGGGCATCTCAGGAACCACACTCCAGTGGTTTGAGTCGTACCTCTCAGATAGGTCCTTCAAGGTATCTTGGAGAGGTGAGGTGTCCAAGTCACAACATCTAACTACTGGAGTGCCTCAGGGCTCAGTTCTTGGACCACTTCTCTTCTCTGTCTACATGGCATCACTAGGTTCTGTCATTCAGAAACATGGCTTTCATATCACTGCTATGCTGATGACACTCAACTCTACGTCTCATTCCATCCTGATGATCCGATGATAGCTGCTCACATCTCAGCATGTCTAAAAGACATTTCTTGCTGGATGAAGGACCATCACCTTCAACTCAAGACAGAACTGCTTGTGGTTCATGCAAATCCATCGTTTCATCACAATTTCACCTTCCAGTTAGGCTCATCAAGCCAGTTCTATCAAACCTCTACAATTAATCCAGAATGCGGCAGCAAGATTAATTTTTAATGAGCCCAAAAGAAGGCACATCACACTTCTGTTTATCAATTTGCACTGGCCACCAGTAGCTGCTTCATTTGACCCTCTAACTCTAGTAGACTATTCTAATTCTATTTTATCTATTTGTTTTCTTTAAAAACAAAAAACACTTGACCCTCTAACACTAGCTTTCTCTAACAAAACAACAACAACAAAAAAAAACGTTGCTATGTGTACTGTGTTAGGCTAACAGAGACTTATCAAAGCACTTGCATATTTTTGCTCTTTTGATGGTTTTGATTGCTTCTATCCTCATTTGTAAGTCTCTTTGAATAAAAGCATCTGTTAAATTACTAAATGTAAATGTAATGTTATGTGATTGTGTTGATTGAGACGATTGAAGTAAATGTGGTTTGATTTCAGTCTCAAGCTGAGCACACAGAGCGTCAGATTAAACAGCAGTTTGAGAAGCTTCATCAGTTTCTCAGAGATGAAGAAGAAGCTACAATCACTGCACTGAGGGAGGAAGAGGAGCAGAAGAAGCAGATGATGAAGGAGAAGCTGGAGGAGATGAACAGACACATCTCAGCTCTTTCACACACAATCAAAGACATGGAGGAGATGATGAAAGCCAGTGACGTCTGCTTTCTGAAGGTCTGATTTCAGATGATTGATTGATTGATTGATTGATGATTGATTGAGCTGTTGATGATCAATGGTGTGTTTGTTCTGCAGGAGTTTCCAGTCTCAATGGAAAGGTGAGTGATCTGCTGGTGTCTCTGGTCTCTCTGCTTCTGATCCAAAGCCACTGCAGTTCTGATCCTGAATGTTCTTCCAGAGTCCAGATCTCATCACAGCCGGATCCACAGACGCCTTCTGGAGCTTTGATTCATGTGCCACGTTACTTGGGCAACCTGCCCTTCAGAGTCTGGAAGAAGATGCAGGACATCGTCCAGAACAGTGAGTCTGACTGCAGAAGATCTGAGCTCGCATACACACACACTGGAAATGATGCAATATTGACAGATTTCAGCATTATGTGTGAAGAACCAGATCATCTACTGCAACAAAATCAGCAGCTCACTTTTAGAAAGGGGTGTAAAAAGTGCTCAAAAATTAAACTCAAGTTAAAGTACAGATACTCTGTGAAAAATTGACTTAATTAAAACTGCAAGTAAATGGCCAAAAACACACTTGAATAAAAGTAAAAAAAAATAAAAAGTAAGATTTCAAATTGTTTCATCATATTGAACATCTTCTCAATGCAAAGTGAAACTGCTTCAAAATAAACTGCATAAAATGTTTTGTCAGACAGATATATAAAAGATTAATTTAAAGGAGAAAACCAAATGCAGTGGCACAGATCAAACACATCTATCAGTGCAACAACAACAATTAAATACAGCACAGTGGAGCACAAACAAAACCATCCTTTCTACCTTAATGCCATCCCATATGTGTACGACTTCTTTCTTCAGAAGAACACAAACTAAGAGTTTTAGAAAAAATAATCAATCTTTCTGCACATAATGCAAGTGTACGGCATGTCCAAAGATGATGCTTCAAAAACTACACCAAGAGAAGACCACAGTAACTCATATAACCTCTGTTGATGTCTTCTTAAGAGGAACAACAGGTGTGAGTAATACTGCCTTCACGTGCTATCGGAAATTTCCTATTTATGAAGTCGTGATTGTCGTATTCAAGTGCTTTAATGTCAGAAACAATAAAATGTAGCATCCCATTGGATGACAGTCATATAAACATTCACCGCACTATACATGCTGTCAATTCTGGAATTTCGGTCAAATGCATGCTTATTTCACTGCTTATAAAACATACAATATGCTTCGAACGATCGTTCATATCTAGCCTATAAATACACTACTTTAGTGATGAGACAAAGGGATGTAGTTGTTGTGAGAACAGCATTGACAGCAGCAATGGTCGTCCCCTCCACCATGTTTAAAGTTTATGACCCGCCCGACTCGGAAACTCTGGTATCAAAATTATTTCAGGAATAAATACGACTTGAGTGGCCGTCCAGTTTCCGATTAGGAAACTCGTAGTTATGATAATTCTGATAGCACATGAAGGAGGCATAAGACACACACAAATACTATTTATTTACTTTACTGTTGTGTTCACTTTGTGCTTCTTGAAGCGGTCCCGTACACTTGCATTATATGCACTAAACATCTTTCTTTGTGTTCATCTGAAGATATTCATATATATCTGGATTGATTATATGAGGGTGAGTAAATGATTTTTACATTTTAATTATTTCCCTTTAATGAGGATGAGATGCAGAGGCCAGAAATATATTCCAGACAGAATATAATAACTTTTGCTGAATTAATGATGAGTGACATAGAATTAAAACATACAATATTATATTGACTTTTTGAAAAATACACTTTTTTTGTGCCGTCTACTCAACGCCGCTGTTTGTAACAATAATTCATCTTTTAATTGTTTATTTGGGGCATTTAGAGTTTTTTTTGTTGTTTTCTTCTAGCAAATATTTATATATAATTGTTTATGACTAATTTGATGAATTAATGAGCCAATCATATTTTCATAATTCTTTATATTAAATGATAATTAATTGACAGTCCTAAGTGTTACTCAATATATCATTATAATAAAACTCATGGACTCCCAGAACATCACTAAACATGATTTACAGTTCATTTACACACAATGTTCATTTACACACTTTTTGTAGATTTTTGCAACATTTAATTTAAAAAGTAATCATTGCCACTGAAACATGAATTGTATTTAAATTCTTATCACTGATTTTATTTGTGCATTCAGTCAATATAGTACACAGACAGCTAATGACTTCATCAAAACAGACACAAATAATGAATAAATAATGAATAATCTTAGCTATCTTCATATGCTTCTTCATATTTGATGGCAAATACATTCTGAAGCAGGAATTGATCTGATGAAAGTTTGAACTGAAGCATGAGCTCGATGCATGAAAACAAACCTCATTAGCAGCAGGTTTGAGCTTCTGTGACATATTTAATAAAAACATAAACATGTCATCAGTACTTTTCAAGTTAAATAAAATTGTAAGAGTAAAAAGTGTTTTTCCTTCATAAAAGTAATCAAGTAAAAGTACAAGTAGTCACTTTAAATTGTTCTTGAATAAAGTACAAATATCCCAAAATAATACTTAAGTACAGTAATCAAGTAAAATTACTGGTGTTTTACACCCTGCTTTTAGAAATAATCAATCCCAGAATTCAGTGCGCTTGACTTTCATTTTCAGTCTCAGACACAGAAGTGATTTCAGCAGTTTTTAAGATGGACAGAAACATTTCTGCTCAAAAAGATTTGATTTCCCATATGATTATTAATATTTTGAATTATATATATATTTACATTTAGTCATTTAGCAGATGCTTTTATAAATGAGGACAATGAAAGCAATCAAAATCAATGAAAGAGCAATGATACGCATTAATTATATAATAAATAAAAAGAAAAAGATTATAAAAGCTGGTGAATATATATAAAGAATATTGTTCAAGAATCAGCTAAAAACACATCTCTTCATCTTTATTTGATCCTCTAACTCTAGCAATCTCTATTATAATCTCTACTATATACTATCTTTTTGTATTCTATTTGTTTTCTTTTTATTTATTATACAGTATCAGTGCTCTTTCACTGATTTTGATATCTACATATATATATATCAATGTGGTGCACATCAGTTTTTCAGCCTGATTCTCATATGAGTTCCTGGAGATCTGGTTTGGTCCTCACACGGGCCACGGCATGGAGTGTGACCCATAAAATATAACTATAAAAAAATCATTAATAATAGTGATAATGATATTATTTTAATAATAATAAACTAAATAATCAAGTGTGATAATACTATTTTATTTTAAAATAAAAATGGAGTATTACATACAAATACAATTATATTATAGTAAACTTAAAAATAAAATGATAATATTTTTATTATTATTATTTGTATTTTCATCATGTCCAAACGTAAAATCAGCGAGCTTTTATTTTGGCGGGTTGCCGGAAAGTAAGTCTATGCGCTTCCGGGTTTAGCTGCTGATGGAAGAGCGTCAGTGAATGAAATGTCACAGTTTTGCTTTGAAAACGGCAGCAGCTAGCCTAGATTATACTTTCAGTTTTAATAGAAATCATATACAGTACAGTTCGTCGATCTAATATTGTAACTGTGCATTAACAGCTGTCATCCATGTCTGTACACAAATGCGCTGTCTGAACTTATTTACACACTTATGTGCAGCCCTGGATATAGATATAGATATAAATAATTTGAATGCGTTTTTGTCCTTTTTACTACTGTAAAAATATATCTAACTTCCTTTTAATATGTATAATTATAATTAATTATATTTAATTTTTAGTTTTAGTCATTTGAATACTTCACATTGATTTATTTTATTCTGAGTCGTTGCCAAAACAACTTTTCTAATCATTCAATTTATTTATTTTTACATTATCATCTAATATTTATAATTTATTTGTAGCTTTATTTTAATTACTGAATAATTAAATAAATAACTGAATCATTTTAGTTGTAGTTTTTGTTAATACCAGCAAGCTTATTATTGTTGTTATTATTATTATTTAATTCCATAATTGTGCAATAATACCTACTGTTTATTATTTTTAATAATTAGGCAGCATTGAGTAAAAGATTTGTGTTTTATACAGATACAAATTATAAAGCTATAAACATTATTTCTTTGGTATTATTATCTGGTTTGAATATGAATCACTGTGTATTGTTCTGTTGAAAGGTAATATTTAGTATTAAAAGCAGCTTCTCACTATAATTGAATATAAATGAAATGAATCTGTTTTCAGTTTGTGTCACTCACTGTTTCTGATTGATCTTTCAGTATTGATAAATCACACAGAGAATGACTGACAGTGATGAGAGGAACATGATCAACAGAACGAGTGTCATAATTCATAATCATCTGTGTTGGGTTCACTCTTGATCATTATATGAACATCAGAATAACAGCATCTGTTGATTGTGTCTCATCAGCTCCTGTGATTCTGGATCCAAACACGGCTCATCGACGTCTCGTTCTGTCTGATGATCTGATCAGTGTGAGATACAGCGATGATGATCAACCTGTTCCTGATAATCCAGAGAGATTTGACTGTGATCTCTGTGTTCTGGGTTCAGAGGGTTTTAACTCAGGAACACACTGCTGGGATGTGGAGGTTAAACAGAGTCGATGCTGGAGTCTTGGAGTAACTACAGCATCAAACCAGAGGAAGGGACGGGGTTTCTTTAAGACTGATGTCTGGTGTGTGGAGTATGATGAGGACGAAATGTTGTTGTATGGAGTGTCTTCAGGTCCTGGTTTTCATGTTAATCAGGATCTTGATCGTGTGAGAGTGAATCTGGACTATGACAGAGGAACGGTGTCATTCTCTGATCCTGTAACTAACACACATCTACACACATTCACAACCTCCTTCACTCACACACTCTTCCCTTTCTTCTGGTGTTATGACTCTCTGAGGATCTTATCGATCAATAGTCAGTAAACTGTAGCTCTGGATCTTCATCTTTCATCATGTTTCAATATTTAATCACATGAGTAAGAGACTGTTGATCTGAACATCAGAAAACAAGCATTTATTCATCTTTAAAAATGAAAAATTATTAAAACACGTGATGAAGGGTTAAAATAAATGTTTGTTGTAAATGAATAATTGTTTATTTCAGTTCTAGAGATTAAATGATAATTTGTTTATTGAAGTAAATGGATGTAAAATGTTCTTTATCCACAACAATGCTGAATGAAATATTAATATTTAGTCTAGAAATACTTGATTCAGCTGTTTATGAATCTGATTCTCAGATCAAATGATATTCACTGAAATCTCTGACAAACTCACAATAAATATTAATAATCGCTTGTATAATAATCGCTTGTAGTTTCACAATAAATATTAATAATCACTTGTATAATAATCGCTTGTAGTTTCACAATAAATTTTAATAATCGCTTGTAGTTTCACAATAAATATTAATAATCGCTTGTATAATAATCGCTTGTAGTTTCACAATAAATATTAATAATCGCTTGTATAATAATCGCTTGTAGTTTCACAATAAATATTAATAATCGCTTGTATAATAATCGCTTGTAGTTTCACAATAAATATTAATAATCGCTTGTATAATAATCGCTTGTAGTTTCACAATAAATATTAATAATCGCTTGTAGTTTCACAATAAATATTAATAATCGCTTGTAGTTTCACAATAAATATTAATAATCGCTTGTATAATAATCGCTTGTAGTTTCACAATAAATATTAATAATCGCTTGTATAATAATCGCTTGTAGTTTCACAATAAATATTAATAATCGCTTGTATAATAATCGCTTGTAGTTTCACAATAAATATTAATAATCGCTTGTATAATAATCGCTTGTAGTTTCACAATAAATATTAATAATCACTTGTATAATAATCGCTTGTAGTTTCACAATAAATATTAATAATCGCTTGTAGTTTCACAATAAATATTAATAATCCCTTGTATAATAATCGCTTGTAGTTTCACAATAAATATTAATAATCCCTTGTATAATAATCGCTTGTAGTTTCACAATAAATATTAATAATCGCTTGTATAATAATCGCTTGTAGTTTCACAATAAATATTAATAATCGCTTGTATAATAATCGCTTGTAGTTTCACAATAAATATTAATAATCGCTTGTATAATAATCGCTTGTAGTTTCACAATAAATATTAATAATCCCTTGTAGTTTCACAATAAATATTAATAATCGCTTGTAGTTTCACAATAAATATTAATAATCGCTTGTAGTTTCACAATAAATATTAATAATCGCTTGTATAATAATCGCTTGTAGTTTCACAATAAATATTAATAATCGCTTGTAT